>CABHPR010138657.1:23180-35132 GCA_902168415.1 Peromyscus melanophrys
AAAGAAAAGAAAAGAAAAGAAAAGAAGAGAAGAGAAAAGAAAGAAGTTAGGCAAGCAAAGCAAGATGGCTAAGCCTACAAAGGCACCAGCTGCAGCCACCAAGCCTAATAATCCAAATTGAATCCTCAGACCCCACATGATGGAAAGAGAGATCTGGCCCCAGCAAGTTGTCCTCTGACCTCCACATGAATGTCATTCACGTTCCCTTCCATAATAAATAAATAAATTTTGGAAAGTCAGATCAATGGGGGCTGGGGTGATGGCTCAGTGGGTAAGAGGGCATGCTACGCATGATTTACCTCACTCAAGCCCAGCCTCAAAGCCAAGGTAACCGCTATTATTCTCCTCTTTGCAGATGGTAAATACAAACAGTAACTTGCAATTTATCCAAAGACACAGCCAGAAAGGACTGATAAGTCTGCAAAGTTGGGACACAAATGAGTACCCTACACATAATAATAATAATGTAAATTGCTGAATATAGGAAGATCCTTTCTTCCTCAAACTCACAGAAATCCGCCTGCCTCTGCCTCCCAAATGCTGGAATTAAAGGCGTGCGCCTCCACGCTCAGCCGCAAAACTGGCTCTTGAGCGGCTAGTCTCAGTCTCAGGACTATGATGATTAATTACTGGAGCACATGGGAGTAAACAAAACAAAGTAAGCAAAGTTTATTAAGGGAAACTGAGAAACTAAGAAGGGGGAATGAGAGACACTCCTAAGATTAGGAAGGGTTCCAAGAGAGGAGAAAACTACAGAGCCACTTTCTAGGGGCTTTTATTTATTTATTTTTTTTATTTTTTTATTTTTTTTGGTTTTTTTTTGAGATAGGGTTTCTCTGTGTAGCTTTGCGCCTTTCCTGGAACTCACTTGGTAGCCCAGGCTGGCCTCGAACTCACAGAGATCCGCCTGGCTCTGCCTCCCGAGTGCTGGGATTAAAGGCGTGCGCCACCACCGCCCAGCTCTAGGGGCTTTTAACAGGGCCTCCAGCAGAAACTGGGCAAAGGCTGGAGGCAATTCCTACAGAGACTGGTTAATTCTCTAGGCTTCTCATAGGCCAGACCAATGGGGGTCCACATGTCATGTTCCCGGGCTCACCAGGTAGACAATCAGGAACCGCTCATGTTCTGCTTGTTCAGTTCGGGGTGGTCCACATGTTGAAGCCCCTCTGTCCATCTGTGATTTGTATCTGCTGACCTTGGCTCCTCTGCTGGCCACTAGACCTGAGGACCTCGCAGGTGTTGCCAGTTGACTCTGACTAGTGTCCCGAGGGCCTTATGTGTTGCTTTTGTTTTCACTTTTACCATGGGCCATTTTCTCTTTACTGCCTACCGAGAACTAGTCCTGCCCACTTCCTTTCTTTTCCTTCTCTTTTCCTCCCACCTCTCCCTCCTTTCCCCCTTCTCTTTTTTAAAAAAAAGTGTGTGTGTGTGTGTGTGTGTGTGTGTGTGTGTGTGTGTGTGTGTGTGTACAAGCGTACCTGTATATATGAGTGCCATGGTGCCTGTATGGTGAGGCTCAGAGGACAGACTTGGCTGTCTGTCCTCCTCTTCCACCTAGTCTGAAACATGAACTCTCTCTTTCTCTTCTCCCTCTCCCTCCCTCTCTCCTAAGGCCCTGGAGTTTCTGGGGTTTCACCTTCTTTGATTCCTGTCTCCCCATGGGAACTCTGAGGACGACAGATACTTGCTGACACATCTGATTTTATGTGATTCTGGAAACTTGAACTCAGGCCCTCCACGCTTGCTTGGAAAGCGCTTTATCTACTGTATCATTTCCCCAGGCACCTGTCTAGTTCTCTTAAAAAGACAGAGTCTCACTGTATAGACCAGGCTAGCATGGAACTCACTATATAGACCAGGCTGGCCTCAAGTTCAGAGATCCACCTGCTTCTGCCTGCTGAGTGCTGGGATTAAATGGGATCCACCAACTGGGTGGTAGGACTCCAACCCAGGTCCTCTGCAAGAACAGCAGGAACTTTCAACCTCTGAACCATCTCTCCAAGCCTCTGAGTTTTTGAGACAATGTCTCATGGAGCCCAGGCTGGCCTCAGACTCTCTGTGTGGCTGAGGATGGCTTTGACCTCCTGGTCCTGTTGCCCCACCTCCCACGTGCTGGGATCCCCGGGGAGTGTCACCATGCCCCCTTGCTTACTTACCCTTCTTTCTTGTTCTGACAGAGTTTTGTTTTGTAGAGCAGGCTTGGCTTTGAACTCTAGATTCCCCTTCTCCAGCATCCCAAGTGCCAGCATGCCCAGCGGGAAAGACCTTTCTAGAGAGACCCTGTGCGGAGGGTAAGGACATTCCCGAAAAGATGGAGAAGAAATTGATAGCAGCAGTAGCAGCAGCAGCAGCAGCAGGAGGAGAGGTCTAGGAAGTTTATTTTTCATTGTGCTTATGGATAAAATGTCTACACATTTTAAAATTCCGGTCCTTATGTGAATCGAAGCAGGGCTTCCTCTTTGAAGAGGGCTCTCACAGGAGCTCCTAGCAGAGTGCTTGCCCAGCAGTGTGAGGCGCAGTCCCAGCTGCAGCCAGGCAGTGCCCCAAATTATTTGGGAAAAGGGTGAAGATTAGGAAAACAAGACGGTAGGCACTGCCCCCTCCTCCTGAGATCACTGTTCCCCACACCAGCAGGGGAGACTGGGATCATAGACAGCGTAAGCAGGGGCAGAGAACCTACATCTAGGATCACCAGAGAGCCACAGTGAAGCCAAGCACCGTGGTATAAGCCTGTAATCCTAGTACTTGAGAGGCTGAGGCAGGATTGCCATGATGATTCTGCCATGATTCATGATTTGGAGGCCAGCCTGGACGACAGATTGAGAAGGGTGGGGGTGGGGTATGGTGGAGCATGCCTTTAATCCCAGCACTCACAAGGCAGACGCAGATGGATTTCTGTGAGTTCAAGACCAGCCTGATCTACATAGTCTGTTCCAGGATAGCCAGGGTTACACAGTAAGACCTTCTAAAATAAAAGAGGGAAGAGGAGGGGGAGGGCGCCATAGTGAGCTATAGTAAGCTCAAAGTCCTTTCCGCAAAGCACCAGGGTGGAGGAAATCCCCTTTCCGCCTTCCCCCCTCCCCCTCCCCACTCCTGCGCCCGCCCTGGTAGGATGCAACCTCCGGCTACTGCGGGGACTTTAGAGGCCAGGCCTCACTTTGGGAAGATTAAGTCTGGCCTTCGCCCCGCCTCCTCCCACCCGCTAAGTTTAAAAGCCCTGGCGACCAGCTGGTCCGAAGGATCCTGATTCACAAGTATCCTCTCCCGTTAGTAAGGTGATCTCTTTCTCCTATTGAGCTCCTTGCACAGCCGGGAAAGTCCTCCCGCTCTTCTCCAGTGTAGGTGCCCTCAGGGGTCGCGCCATGTCCGGCCCAGAGCCCCAGCAGCTTGTTCCCTCAGGCGCTGAGGTCCAGCCCGGGCGCTTGGGCCACTGTCCCGTGGCTGCGTCTCCAGTGGTCCCGAGCCTAGCTCGGGGACGCCTGGAGTCCTCCTTTTCTGTCGAGGCCATCCTGGCGAGACCCGAGACCCGTGAGACAGCTGCCACCCCTCTGCAGCTCTCTTCCTGCGCCAGTCTGAACCTCAGCTCCCTGTCACAATACCCGGTCCTGCCCTGGGTGTGCTCCGCAGCGACTTGGCTGCCCGCCTACCTGAGCATGGGCATCTACCCGCTGTGCTCCACGCCCTGCGTGCCTGGACTGAACGTGGCTCACCTCTTCTGCCAGCAGGGCCTCAGCCTCACAGGTACAGGGATGGACCTTGGAAGCCATAGCAGATGGCATCGAAGGGAAATCCTAGAGTTAGCCAGGGGCGATGGTGTGTGCCTGTAATCACAGCGCTGTAACAACCATGTCAAGTTCAGAAGACAGCTTTTCACAATTCCTTCCTGTTCCTCTGGCTCTTTTACACTTCCAGGTTATTTTTTTTTAATGTATATTCATATGTATGCAGGTGAGTGCACATGGGTGTGGATGTTGGAGGTCAATATCAGGTGTCCTCAATACCTTTCCACCTTATTTTTTTAAAGATGTTTTTACTTTTATTTATGTGTATGTGTGAATGTATGCCACGTGTGTACACCTGAGGTGGCCAGAGAAAACATCCGATTCCCTGGAGCTAGTTACAGGTGGTTGTAAGCCATTGGACATAGGTGCTGGGAACCACACCTGAGTCCTCTGGAAGAGCAGTGATTGCTTGTAATTGCCAAGCTATCTCTCTAGTCCTTTTCCATCTTAATTTTGAGTTAGGGCCTCTCACTTCATCTGGGGCTCGTCAGTTGGCTAGACTGGCTGGCCGAAAAGCTCCCCAAGCACCCACCTGTCTCCACAAGCTCAGCCCTGCTATTTTCTTTTTTTCTTTTGTGCTGGGGATCAGAATAGAGGTCCTCAGTCTTGTGCCATTTACTGATTTACTGAGTCATCTGCCCGGCTTTTTTGGAGTTATTTCTATACAGCGTCTTCCCACTGACCTAAGTTGCCTGGCCAAGGGGAGGGAAGAGATTTGGAGCCTGTGAGTTTTCTCTCTCCTCAGCGGTGTGTGTGTAGGGGGAAAGGCGGCAGGTGACTGCTGGTTGACTTCCTCTGCTGTTGGTTGTTCTTTAGGCTCGGAGCTGCCTTACTGTCCAGGCCTCTGGAGCCCTCTGGACTTGGCACCTACCATGGACCTTCAGGACGCAGAGAGACACCAAAAGAGGGTCCGCACGATGTTTAACTTGCAGCAGCTGGAGGAGTTGGAGAAAGTGTTTGCAAAGCAGCACAACCTGGTTGGGAAGAAGAGAGCCCAGCTGGCTGCCAGGCTGCACTTGACAGAGAACCAGGTGAGGACAGGGACCTGAGGCTCAGGCTGTGTGGGGATTGTCACCACCTTCTGATAGGCTCGTAGTAAGGGATGGAAGGAAGACATGACCTTTTTTTCTGGACTAGGATGCTGGAGGGACAGGCCCTAATGGTTTACATATTCCCTATGTCATATAATATTCCTATTTGGAGTCACATTACAAACATAATGTTACTCTAGTACTTGCTCCTTTTTATTTCTCCTGTGTGTTTTGCATGTGTGTATGCAATGTGTATGCATGTTTTGCATGTGTGCAGGCACACTTGTGTGCCAGTGTGTGTGAATGTGGAGGAGGCCCAGGGTTGATGTCAGGAATTATTCTCAGTTGCTCTTCCACTTTGTTCGCTGAGGCAGAATCTCTCAATCAAACCCAGAGCTGGTCCATGTGGGGCCAGCTTGCTCTGGGGATCCTGTCTCTGCTTGCTGAGGCTGGAGTTACAGGGGGGCCACTTGGCATTCATGTGACTTTCTGGAGATTTGAACTCTGCTCTTGGCAAGCCTGAGACTTGGGCCATCTGAGCCACTTCCCCAGCCTCCTCTAGTACCTTCTGAGTGTTTCCATGCTAAACAAGGGCTCTCAGCAAAACCAAGTGGGTATTCAAGAGACTCGATATTTAGGTTATGACTGTTCCTTTGGCCCCATATTGTCCTGCTGTTGTGCCATTACTCTGTCCCACTGTAGGCAAACTTCTCAGGAGTTTGCTGTGCTCACTCCCATCCTGTCCTCTCTTCCATTCACTCTGCTTTTCTCTCTCTCTGTGTGTGTGTGTGTGTGTGTGTGTGTGTGTGTGTGTGTCTGTCTGTCTGTCTGTCTGTCTGTCTGCCTGCCTATCTGTTTTGAAACAGGTTCTCATGTATCCCAGGCTGGTTTCGAACTTGCTACATAGCCAGAGATAATCTTGAACTTCTAATCCTCCTGCCTCACCTCCCAAATGCTAGGATGACATGCGTTTACCACGGTGCTGAGTGTCAAATCCGGAGATTTATGTGTGCTAGACCACTGTTGTGCCAACTGATCAAATCCTGGCTCTCTGGTGTCTCTTGAAGTCACCCCAACATGATGATTTTCCCTCTGTTTCATCAAAACATCCAAGTTGTCAAAGCCAACAAGCCTGCTCCTCCCCTCAGCTGACTTCTGAGCTTCACGGCTCTCATGATTACACCTCCCCGACTTGGACACATTCTCCTCCTGACCTTCCTCCAACTTCTCCAGCCATGGTTGTCTCCTTTCTAGGCTACTCTTCCCTTTGGGACTTCCTGCCATCTAGTCTCATCTATAGCCATGGTTTAAATGCCATCTCTAAGATGATGGCTCAAATTTATATTCCCAGTCCAAACTTCTCTGCTAGGAATCGAACCTCATCCTATGCAAGTTCTCTACCACTAAACTACATCTGCAGCCCCTAACTACCTTCTTAAAATCTCCACTTAGACATCTCTGGGAAGGCATTGCAAGCTTTACAAAACCTCACTTCTTAATTGTTTTTCTTCCCTAAATCTGTTCCTTTCCTTATCCATGGTCAGACCCCCCAGCCAGTTGACAACGAAGTCATCCTAGATTTCTCCTCTTCTTCCCACTCCCAACCCTCTGCAAGCCCTCACTGGTCCCCTCTACCTCTAAACCGCAGATGGAATTGCTTCCCTTTCCCACTGCCCCGCTTTATCTCTGCGTCTCCCTCACTCACCCTGGATCACCGCTACGGGCTCCTGGCTGTCTTCTTGCCTTGCCTTCATCCAGTCCCCACAAATCAGCCAGCTGTGCAGTTCAGGACAATGTCACATCCCATATACAAACCTCCAAAGGGACTCTACCTCCCTGTGGCCTTCAAGGTCCCGGGTGTCCTGGCTCTTCTGAACTCCCACTTCCCTGCCCTTTCTCCCTTGTAACTCTGCTCTCCTTTCAGGTCCTCACCTTGAGTATGATGTCAACTGAGGGCCATCCCATAGGCTGTCTCCCTGCTCTACCCAGTCTGCTTCTCTCTGATCCCACCAGGACGGACCTTGTCCTCAAGGAGATCACCCAACCCGGGCCTCTGTTTGTGCCTCCACTTACATCTTCTGAGTCTCACTAGGTGGTGAGCTCCAGGGGACAGGAACCTTGCCTCTCTCACCACTGTCACTGTCACCTAGTACAACAGAGTACACTGTAGTCACAAGTACTCACTGGGGGCTAGAGCATAGCTCAGCTGGTAGTGTGCTTGTCTCAAATGCACCAAGTCCTGGGTTCAATTTCCAGTACCACATAAAACGGGCATGGTGGCACACACCTGCAATCCCAGCACTTGGGAGGTGGAAGCAGGAGGACCAGGAGTTCAAGGTCATCCGGAGCTACACAGTGAGTCTGAGGCTAGCCTGGGTGATATGAGACTCCATCACAAAACAACAAAGGTACACCAGGGGTGAATGGGTGGTGACAGGAATGGCCTTTTGGAGGAGATGCTTGACTTGTCGAGAAGAACAGATTTTGTCCAGACAGCAAGAGGTGGGCAGCTCCGCAAGTGAGTAGAGGGTAAGAGGGACCTGCTGGCCCAATGCTGATGCCTGTCCACTGCCCCCAATTACAGGTGAGGATCTGGTTCCAAAACCGCAGGGTGAAGTATCAGAAGCAGCAAAAACTGAAATCTCCTTCCTCCTCTGCCATGGAAGAGCCCTCCAGCAGCTCAGATGGCAACACCCAGAGTGAAGATGCTGAGTCAGGAGTTGGCAGTTAAGGACTGAGCCAGAGGCTTGCTCTGTGGGCTAGTTTCTTCCTGGGCCACCTGCTGGACTACCTCCCAGGCCCACATCTCAGTGAAGAGCTTCCTTAAGGTCAAAGGACACCAAATGTACTTGAACAATCAAGCAAGAGATCCCTGGGAGCAGACTAATGGGATGATCTACGTCCTTGGCTAGGATAGCAGGTATATTGACAGCATCTTACACATCTCTCCCGGGCGATAGGAGGTCTGTAAAGCACTTACAGAGTGCAAGCCCAGTGGTTAGGGTGTGGAACTGGTAAGGATTAAAGGTCCTGTCACCTAGGAAATGGAAGCACCTTTCCCAGCTCTGCCCCGAGGACGGATTCATCCACTCTTTCTTGGCCTCGCTGTGGAGAAGGGACCTCCCTGGATGATCATCTGGGTGTGGAAGACTCTCCCTGGAGTCTGGAGGGAAGCATGTTGCTTAGCCTACTTGGCACAGTTTCCCACATTTCAATCCTACTCCTCTTCATCTTCTCCACCCAGCTCTGTATCTGAGGATGACTTTGAATTCCTGATGCTCTTGCCTCTACTTCCCACATGCTGGGATGACAGCTTTTTTTTTTGGACACAGATTCTTATTATGTGGCACAGACTGACCTCACACTCATGGAAGCTCTCCTGCCTCAGCCTCTCTAGAGCTAAGATAACAGGTGAAAGCCGCCATGCTTTGCCCAATGTTTTCTGTTTTGTCTGTTACCAGTTTCAATGTGAGCTCAGGTTTATGTAATTGTTTCCCTGGAGCAATATACTACTTTGCCCACCATCTTTTTCTCTGAAGCGCTGACCTTTTTCCCCTAAATTTATGTTGACCTCCTTTTGTTCGTACCTTTTCACCCAGCACGGACAACATAGTTCCTCCCCGAATGACCCTCTCACCCTGCTCATTTCTTGCCAGGAAGCCTGCTGAGAGCTTATTCTCATGAAGTCAGCCTCCACCATTTAAGAGCTGATTTCTGTAGTGCAGACTGTTCATCCACAGTTCCTGGGCTAAGGTGAAGTGATAGGGAGAAAGAAGGCCTGATCTTCCTCTATGAGATTGTTCTCAGGGCCCAATTTTCTGGGGAAAGAGGAAGGAAGGTAGATGGTGGGAGCTGAGCTTCAAAAGTCCCGGCACACAAGACAGTGGACTTTAGCCAGGAGTTGTGGCGCACGCCTTTAATCCTAGTACTGGGGAGGCAGAGGCAGGCGGATCTCTGTGAGTTCAATGCTAGCCTGGTCTACAGAGTGAATTCCAGGACAGTCATGACTGTTACACACAGACATCTTGTCTTGAAAAACAAAAACAAAACAAAAACAACCAAATACTTGTAGATATTATATGGCAGGCTAAAGGGAACCCAGAGCCTTGTCTCAAGAAGCCATCCTCTGGATCTGAGAGGGTAGTGCAGACCTGTAGTGGTTTTTTTTTTTTTTTTTTCCCCAAGACAGGGTTTCTCTGTGAAACAGTCCTGGCTGTCCTGGAACTCACTCTGTAGACCAGGCTGGTCTTGAACTCACAGAGATCTGCCTGCCTCTGCCTCCCCAGTGCTGGGACTAAAGGCGTGCACCACCACCGCCCCAGCTGAAGACCTGTAGTGTTAGCACTAGGGAGGCTAAGGCAGAAGGATGGTGAACTTGAAGTCAGCCAGAGATACCATAGTGAGTTTGAGGCCAGCCTAGAGTAAACAGTGAGATGCTGGTATGTCAAAAACAAGGGCTGGTAGAAGCCTCAACAAACAAAAACTCTTGCTGCCAAGCCTGAAGATCTGAGTTTGATCCCTGGAACCTGCATGATGGAAGGAGAGAACTGTCTTCCCCAATGCACATACCCACCCACATACAGACACACTCACAAAGTAACTGTAAGAAAACCAAAATTTTACAAAAAATATGGGGCTGGCCGGGCGGTGGTGGCACACACCTTTAATCCCAGCACTCAGGAGGCAGAGCCAGGCGGACCTCTGTGAGTTCGAGGCCATCCTGGCCTACAGAGCAAGATCTAGGACAGGCACCAAAACTACACAGAGAAACCCTGTCTTGAGAAAAAAAAAAAACCCAGAAAAAACAAACCAACAACAAACAAACAAAATGGGGCCAGAGAGATGGCTTAGCAGTTAAAAGCATTTGTTGCTCTTGCAGAGGACTGGGGTTTGATTCTTAGCTCACAACCATATAACCCAAGTTCAGGGGATCCAAAGCACTTTTCTAACTTCTGCAGGCACCACGTACATGCAGGCAAAGATTCATACATGTAAAAAATAAAAATAAAAAACCTTAAAAATTCACAAAAGCAGTAAGGAAAAGAGAAATTAAAAATTTGAAACCTGTCTCTGTCCATGTCCTCAGGGAAATCCTTCTGAATGCTCGACTCAAAAGTCCTGTTCATCAAGGAGTCCAGCCACAGCTGTCTCCTTCAGGAACAACTGACTCATTGTGTGTCTGTGAGTTCGAGGCCATCCTGGCCTGCAGAGCAAGATCTCTACAGAGCATATCTATTTGTGTTCACTGGAGGGCGGAGGTCAACACTAAATGTCTTAACTGCTCTCCTTGTGTTTTGAGACAGGTTCTCCTCTTGAACCTAGAGCGAGTCCGTTTGAGTAGGCTAGTTGGCCAGGGAGCCCTAGGTATCATCCTCGTTCTACCTCCCCAGCCTTAGGATTACCAATGTGTGCCACCATGCCCAGCCTGTTATATGGCACTGGGGACCAAACTCAGGTCCTCATACTTATATGGCAAACACAGCCCCAGTTGGCTCACTTAAAAAAAAAAATTCAAATTCAGGAGGCAGAGGCCGGTTGATCTCTATGAGTTTCAGGCCAGCATGATCTACATAGAGACCTTGTCTCAAAATAAAAAATAAAAACATTACTTATGAAATAACTACTAGGCTGTTACCTAATCCCCAAGTTTCACTATGAAACCATAGAGCACATATAAGTCCCTTTTCAAGGACCACACAGTCAACTGAGGGACAAAACGAAATACTAGGTATGGTGGTGGGGTCTAGCTGCGGAACAGGAACACACCTCTCCAAGCCTCAGAACAATGCCTGTGTACATTCATTTCTGCATCTAGTTAAGGGGTCCTCACACCTGAGGGCCTCTGACCCCACTCTGCAAAGTCAAGAAAGTTCCTGTCAACTCAGAGGCACTGACTGGTCCAGCCTGGTTAAAATAAGACAGTCTGGCCAGCTGCAGGAGGGTTTATAGAAAAAGGAAATAATTTTTTTCTTTTTGATTTTTGTTTAGATTTATGTGTATGATTGCTTTGCCTGTGTGTGTATATGTGCACTATGTGTGTGCCTGGTGCCTAAGGAGGTGGGAAGAGGGCATCAGAGCCCTCTGGAACTGCAGTTACATACAGATAGTTGGGAACCAAACCTGGGTCCTCTGTTAGAGCAACAAGTGTTAACTGCCAATCATCTCTCCAGTCCCCAAATTTTCCTTTTCAGACAGGGTTTCAGGAACTCCAGGCTAGCCTTATGTTCACTGTGTAGCTGAGGGCGACCTTGAAATTCTGGTCCTCCTGCCTCCACCTGAGCGCAGAGGTATTAGGCTTAGCTCATCGTGTTGGCTTTAAGTAGTGTTGGGGCTCAAACCCTCTACCTGCATTCAAGGCAAACACTAACAGAAATGTTGCCAACCGAGGGAGGGGAGTTTTTAACCTGTGAGTGAGCCCCAGCCACTAAACTGCTTCTCCTTTCAGGATGAGGGTCAAAGAGAAAATGAGTAAGTCAGCCTTCTGCTTTCCCACACCTTCTCTCGGTCTAAAAAAAGGCTTTGTTTAGTGTTGGAGGATGGTGAGGGGCTTCTGAAGCAGGAGGATGGCTGCAAGCTCGTGGTCAGCCTGGGATACATAGTGAGACCCTGTCTCAAAAACAAGATAGCGTGAAATGAAGCAACAATGGACACCTAAGAACACAGACTGGGTTTTTTGTTTTTGTTTGTTTTGTAGCTAGGGAAAGACTAGGGGTCTACCCCTGGGCTACTTCGTCAGCCGTCACTGGTGGACTCCGACACTGGCCACCGAGTCAGAAACACATACTACCAAAAAGTGCAAGCACAGGCAGTCCCGGTTGCACCCGGTCAAGCAACCAAGACAACCAAAACCTTGACGTGCGGCAGAGCGAAGCGGTCGGTGTGGCTCAGCACGTCCTGGGGCGGGGTGGGGATGGAGGGTGGGCGCTCGGCAGCGAGGTGGGCGGGGCCTCCCGGGGCGGGGTCAAGGGTCAGAAGGCGGAGGCGTGCCCAAGATGGCGGCCTCCATGTGCGACGTGTTCTCCTTCTGCGTGGGCGTGGCGGGCGGTGCCCGGGGCGCCGTGGAAGTCCGTTTTGTGAGCAGTGCCAAGGTGAGGCCGGGCCGGATTCCGCCCGGAGAGTCGCCCCGGGGACCCGTGCCC
>CABHPR010138659.1:0-12201 GCA_902168415.1 Peromyscus melanophrys
AAAGAAAGTCCCTTCATAACATGCTTATCATAATAGACTTTGATACCCACCCAGAGGCCCCCAGATACATGTTTATTCTGGCCTTCGCTTACAGGACTATTTCTGGGTTGGCCTCTGCCTGACTTACCAGGAACCTTCCTCACTGTTCACCTCCTGTTCAGTGTACACTTCGAACTTCGCTAATTCACTATGGTTTCTTTCCCCTTCGGCTACTTTTGCTATTTCCTTGCTCTCTAGTCCAATTCTTAAATTTCCCCATGGCTGCATCTGTGCTGCTTCCGTTATATAATGCTTCTAAAGCCATGTCATAGTGATTTCTCCGTATCTCACGTTACGGTTGACATGCCAGAGAGCAGGCGCTTACCCTGCAGGACTTCAAGTCCCTGGCAGGCAGTCTCCCGGTCACACTCAATGAAAATGAGCTGGAAGGACAGGCTCTTCCCGGTGCTCCCAAGTGTGTCCTCGGTTCACAGGCCAGTAAGAAAAAAGCTTCGGGATCAATGATTGAATGAGTCTAGTGGTACCTGGCCCAACTCAGCATTTTCCCGGGGCTAGCCTTTTCTAATTCACTCGCATTCATTAGCAGGCTGTGCTTGACTCTTTATTAAAGTTTCCGGGGTAAATGTTTCCCAACTTTCCATCACCATCAACAGCTCAGGAGACTTTTAGTATTAGGAAAAATACTAAGCCACACCCAAAGACAGGATTTCAGGGATTTCGCCATGACTAGACAATGGTCTTGTTGGGACCAACCTGACTGAACAGACCAGCAGAAGCTGACAGTAATAAAAAGAGAAGTGGGTTCATGTATTCCATTTCTATTGGAAAACGCCACTGCTGCACGCAGAATGGTTCATCTGAAGCGAAACGAAAGCATTTCCTCAACATTTACTCAGCACATATCTGAGCACACATCAGAGCGCTGAAAAGCCTCTGTGCTATTAGAAATAAGATTAAGAAAAAAAAAGAAGAAGAAGAAGCAAAACAAACCAGCAGTTTGGAACTGAGAACAAAGAGTCCCAAAATAGGTTCACTTCCACACACCACAGTCACTGCAAAACAATCCTTTGGAAAATTCTTTTTCCTTAACAAGCCTATTTATTTTGTCTCATTGTAGCCTTGCAACGATTCAAGAGTTCTTAGCAGCCTTCTGTCCCAGCTCTAGATCCTCTGTGTGTCTTTCCGTGCTGTCTACCCATAATGCCCTGTTTTGAGGTAGCATCTCACTATGTTGCCACGGTTTGAAACTGATCATGTTTGACCCTTTCTCCCAGAGCTGGAGTTACAGGCATGTGCCACCATGCCTGGCTTTTCTGTATGCTTTGCAGCTGCTCTCTCCGTGTGCCTCCCACAGTCCACCAGAAGTTCCTTTATGCTGCTTTCCTCTCGGGTTACAGGTCTCAGGACTCTCATGAGCCTCATGGCTTCTCCCTTGGCACCCTCTGCTGACCTTGACCTCACTCCTCCCCATTCTCTGTTATAAACGTTCTCCCCCCCACCCTTGGTGCCCTGCAGTTTCACTGTGGTACATCTAAAAGATGGCTTTTCTTTGTCAAGTTTGGGGTTTGCTGTGATTTCTGGGCCAAACATCTTTATCACACGTTCATTCAACTTTCGTCCCCTTCTCTCCAAACACTCCACACCCAGTTAGCACCCCGTTCTCTTCTGAACTTCTCTTCCATGCACGTTGGATGTTTCCATCATATTGTCCTCTCTGTTACTATCTGTCAGTCTCCACCTAGTCTCTAGCCAGATAATCTCCCAGTTTTAGCTCCAACTTCTTGAATTCTTCCTGAGCTATATCTAATATGCTATTTAGTGTGTTCATGAAGTTCTAAATCTTAATGAACTTTTTTTTGACTCTAAGAAAACATACTATTTGTTTTATATTTAAAACCTGACTGACTTTTACTTCTATTTCTAGATTCGTTGTGGTTTTCAAAAACCTTATTTTATGTTATTATACATTGTAACACTCCTAGTTCATGATCTAAGGTGGCTCTATAATCTAAGGTTCTGGAAGGCCTAATCCTGCTGTTTGCTGGGCCTGCAGACTCTTGCTCACCTTTTTCCCCCATGTGTCTTACATGATTTAAGATTGCAAGCTCATCATCAGCAGAGCTATCATCTGGAGCGATCTGGTGTAATCAGCGTGTTTCCAACACAGTGTTATTGGCCCAGACCAAAGTTTATGTTATGTTATTTCTTAGCCTAGGGATTTCTAGGTCATACAAGAACTATTTAGCCGGGGCGGTGATGGCGCATGCCTTTAATCCCAGCACTCGGGAGGCAGAGCCAGGTGGATCTCTGTGAGTTCGAGGCCAACCTGGGCTACCAAGTGAGTTCCAGGAAAAGGCGCAAAGCTACACAGAGAAACCCTGTCTTGAAAAACCAAAAAAAAAAAAAAAGAAGAAGAAGAAGAAGAACTATTTATGTAAACCCTGACATACCAGGGGGCCATGATGGTGGTTTTGAATTCTTAAAGGAGATGCTTCCCTCTCCTGAGCTAGAGTTCAGTTCAAAATGAGCAAGCTTCTTTCTCATTTTCTGTGCTACAGATGGGCTTTTCGTACCCTATAGTTTTTTGAGTTTTTTGTTTTTGTTTTTGTTTTTTTGCAGGATATTATTGTCCTTCCAGGATCCTGAATTTGTATTGATGTTTCAGGGCCACCACATCAGCTCCCACAAGCTCCAGACTTAATTTCCCATCCCTAGAGATGAACAGCAGAACTACTCACCCATGGGGACTGTGAGGGTCAACGCAGACCTACCTTCCTAGTTTTAGGTTCTCTCTTAGGATCTAAATAATAGGCACTATCTTTCTAAGTGTTTATTACACATGTTAACACACTTAACTCCTGTGACATTCCCCAAGGCTGGTGCTATAACCAGCCTCATATTTGTACGAGAAAACCGAGAAACCACACCACACTCACACAAACTACACACCACACACCACACAGGATACACACCACATATACCACACACCACATACGACACACACCACACACACCACACACGACACACACACACACACACACACACACACACACACACACACACACAAACACACACACACACACACACACACACACACACACACACGCATGCACGCTCCACATCACACACACACAAGCAGCTTTAAGCTCCAGTGAGGCCTCACTTCTGCCCGAACAGCGTCAGCCCTTTGATGTTTTTCTGCAGGTGTGCATCCTGGAGGCATCTGTTGCAATGCTCTAGGGCACTGAAGCCCCCCCAGGACTGCCTGGCATGCTTCCATTCTACAGAATCTCAAGCCTCTCCACGGAGCTCTGGAATCTAAAAACAGCATCAGCTTCCCTTGCCCCACTTCTTTCCTCTAGTCTGGCTCCTGCCTGTCTCTCTCTCCTGGCTTTGTCTCCTTCTCTTTCACCTTTGGCTCAGACCTGACTCTGAAGCTACGTTCTCACAAATATGAAAGCGTCTCACAAGACTGCTGTGGGGCTGTTACCGGCAGGAACTGACGCTCTCAGCTGTTAAGAGTCACGCTACTTCCCAACGACAGTCTCCAAGGAAATTAAGAAGCTGGAAAATCTCAGGCTACCAGGATGCCAGACACTGAGCATCCCAGCTCTATTTCTGTTGCCGTAATAAACCATGCTCAATAAAAGCAACCTAAGCAAGAAAAGGGTTTATTCATCTGATAATCCCAGGTCCCATTCCATCACTGATGGAACTCAAGGCTGGAACTTGAAGGCAGGCCTGTTTGTTAAACTTCACAGTATTACCTCTGACCAAGGAACTCACTTCACAGCCAGGAGTACAGCAGGAACCATGGAGGATGCTGCCTGCTAGTTGGCCCACAGGCCAGCTTACACTCAGCTTCTTTTCTTATACAGTTCAGGACCACCTTCCTACTGCCCATGGTGGATTGGGCTCTCCTTCATCAAATAACAGTCAAGGCAATCTCCCATCATTACCATCACTACCAGGCATGGCCACAAGTCAATCTGATCCACAAATTCCTCAGTTGAGGCCTGCCTCTCAGATGAATCCAGGCTGTCAAGTCGACAGTTAAAGCTACCCATGATGACACTCTACGTGATGATTTGAATCTGAAATAGCCAAACTGTAGCTGGAGAGTTTTCTCTCCGGATCCCACCAAGCCCCGGCAGTCCAACAGCCCACTTATAAAATAAACACACAGACGCTTGTATTATTTAAACTGTTTGGCCTAATGGCTCAGGCTTCTAGCTATCTAGTTCTTACATCTTGAATTAATCCATTTCTATAAATCTATACCTTGCCACGTGGCTCGTGGCTTACCGGCATCTTCACATGCTGCTTGTCATGGTGGCTGCTGGCAGTGTCATCCCCCCTCACCACCACCACCTTCCTGTTCTCTCAATTCTCCTCTCTGTTAGTCCCACCTATACTTCCTGCCTGGCTACTGGCCAGTCAGTGTTTTATTTATTGACCAATCAGAGCAACACATTTGACATACAGACCATCCCACAGCACCAAACTGTCCCTACGTACCTGGAAACATTTCACACACTCGTTCCTCCGCTAGAGGAGTTATTCTGGGAGACTGTGGAAGCTGCAAAGGGTGGAGCCTAGTTGGTGGAAATGGGTCAGTAGGAGCAGGTCTTTGAAGGCCGTAGCATGCCCTGGTTCCTGGTGTGCTCTTTGCCTCCTGGTCTACCATCGTGTGAACAGCCTTCACCGCAGGCTCCCACCAGCACAGACAGCCATAGCTTCTCTGCTACGATGAACGGAGACATTCTAAACCAGGAACCAAGCTTTCCCTCCTTTAAGTTGTTTCTGGTAGGTATTTTATTACAGTGACACACAAACGTAACTACGCACTAAGTGATTTTCTACCTGTGGAAGCTTGCGTTTGTTGGCTAAAATGCACGTATTGAAGAAACAAAGGAATATACTGGCTTACGTGTAATCTGAAAATGCTAGACTTGGATACTAATCCTTCGATCATGTCCTGATTTCTCTCTCCTTACCACCGTGTGAACGCTATCGGCTTTGTCTCGGCCATGTTCCCCTCCGTCTAGCCAGATGGGTGCAATAGTTCAGGCTCCCAACCCTGGTTCAATCCTAACGATAGTGCCAGAATTGATCTTCTAGGCTATCATTGGTCAGGAAATGTCCCTGGATCGGGAACTGTCGCCAAGGAGATGGAGTGACCTCCACCTGGTTGCTAACCAGGAGGAGGATGCTGGAGAGTGAGGTCCAGCAAAGGTCTGCGACACTACCATTTAAGGGCTGGCGTGGCAGCTCAGTGGTAGAGCACCTGTCTCGCACGCTCAAGGCTTGGATTCAGAACCCAGTACTGAGAGCGACAAGTTTTATTTTAGCATGTGCATTTCACTGTATGTGCATTTCATGGATTAGCATGCACCTCATATGAAAGGTATTATCATCAATATTCCATTTTTTTTTAAATCACTGAAGATGGTGGTCATGAGGCGAAAGCTGAAGTCCCCTTGTGAGAGCCATTCTTACTCCATTTGTCTTCAAGTTATCCCATTCTACAAACCTCTTAAATTCACTTATCTGATAGTTATCGCCCATTTCTTTGTCCCGTATCCCCTGCATCCGACTGTCATCATATATCCGTTTCATGTCACCATAGCCCTACCACACTCATCAGTCTTTATCTTCTACATATTCGGCTTGTCCTGCCATCCCGCCTCCCCTGACCTAAGTGGCTCTTGTCACCACTCTCCTCAGCAATGACGGTAGCTTCCTGGTGGGTGTTGGAGCCTCTGTGGCAGGGATCATGTGTTGTCAGGGTCAGATAGAACATGGCCATATGCCTATTTCATTTAACACGATGGCTTCTGGGTTTTGTTTTGGTTTGGTTTTGGTTTTAACTTTGAGCCACCATTTGTAAGTCAGATCCTTTTTCGAACATGGTATTTCCAGTCTCTTGAAGAATTGAAGGACCTGGCAATGCGGAAGCTGGCAACATCACCCCACACGAATAACAGATAAAACCATGTGGCTGCTCCCGCCTCACCAAAGGCGCACGCGCACCTTAGTTTGCTACTGTTCTCACCTCTTTAAAAGTTAAATCAAGCCGGACGGCTGTGGCGCATGCCTTTAATCCCAGCACTCGGGAGGCAGAGCCAAGTGGATCTTTGTGAGTTCGAGGCCAGCCTGGTCTACAGAGCGAGATCCAGGACAGGCTCCAAAGCTACACAGAGAAATCCTGTGGTGGTATTGTGTTCCCCGAAGTATTGTGCATGCTAATAAACTTATCTGGGGTCAGAGAACAGGACAGCCACAATATTAAACAGAGAAGGATAGGCAGTGGTAGCACACACCTTTAATCCTAGCATTCCAGAGGCAGAAATCCCTCTGGATCTCTGAGTTCAAGGCCACATTGGAAACAGCCAGGCATAGTGACACAAGCCTTTAATCCCAAGAAGTGAGCCTTTAATCCCAGAGAGTGATGGCAGAAAACAGAAAGATATATAAGGCGTGAAGACTAAAAACTAGAAGCATTTGGCTGGTTAAGCTTTTAGGCTCTGAGCAACAGTTCAGCTGAGACCCATTCTGGATGAGGACTGAGAGGCTTCCAGTCTGAGGAAACAGGATCAGCTGAGGAACTGGTGAGGTGAGGTAGCTGTGGCTTGTTTTGCTTCTCTGATCTTACAGCATTCACCCCAATAACTGGCCTCAGGTTTGATTTTATTAATAAGACTCTTTAAGATTCCTGCTACAAAACCCTGTCTTGAAAAACCAAAAATAGATAGATAGATAGATAGATAGATAGATAGATAGATAGATAGATAGATAAATTAAATTTTTGAAGAAGGGCCAGTGAGATGACTCAGTGGGTAAAAGCACTTGCTTTGCAAATCTGATACCTTGAGTCCAATTCCTGGAACCCACAGCAAAAGCAAAAAGCAGGGTCTCAAAGGTCCTCTAATCTCTGTGTGCACATTATGGCCTGTGTGCACCCACACATGCATGTACACACACACAGATGCACACAAAGCATATTCTTTTTTTTTTTATCCCTACCACTGTCTCTCTTCATTTTTGGTTTTGAGACAGTCTCCTGTAGCCCAGGCTGGCCTGCAACTCATGATGTAGGCAAGGATGACCCTGAATTCCTGATCTTCCTGCCACTTCCACCGAAATGCTAGGCTTATGGGGAAGCACTATTATGCTGGCCTCCTTTACTTTACAAACACAGGAGCCCACTTAACTCCCTCTTCTTACCTTGCTCTTTTCTCCTAGCAATATCTCTGGAGATTATTTTATGAGTCTCTATGTAAAACTAACTCATGTGTTTTATAGCTGGAAAGAATTCCATCGAGGATATACCATGGTGTTTTTAATCCAACACCATATTGGAAGACTTAAGGGATACCTCTAGTCACTTGCTGCTGTAAGCATTATATTGACAAAGAATTTGTTATAAACAAATATTACCTCATTATATTACTATACTTGCATATATGTGCACACACAGATAAGAATAAATACTAGAAGTTGAATTATAGGGTCAAATAGTTTATGCTAAAATGAAGTTTTCAATTTTAAAGTGTATCTCATGGAGAGGGATTAAAGACGGCTCTGGTTATGCGTGCTATCCACCAGCCGAGTCCTGTTGGGATGCCGCATCTCTTTCAGCACACAGTAAGTGCCGTCAGGAGTACCTTCTACTTACTGGTACGTTCTTAGCCTCCAGCATCATGTGGTAATAAGTAGCAGCTAAAGAAGAGAAAAGAAAGATTACCTGGAATGCAGACTAAGGCCTGGGTATTATGAACCTAGACGGCTCTTGACCACCCAAGTCTCTGACTCTGTGATCGTATAGAATAAAAAGTCATTGTAGGGGCTACAAAGATGGCTCGGTAGTTAAGAGCAATTGTTGCTCTTTCAAAGGACCTGGGTTGGCTTCCCAGTACCCACATGGTAGCTAATAACCATCTGTAACTCCAGTTCCATGGAACCTGATGCCTTCTTCTGGCCTCCATGGGTACTAGACAGGCATGTGGTACACAAACATACAGGTAAGCATGTCGTTCCCCCAAAACCCACGTGGTAGATGGAGAAAACTCACACACTCACACACAACACACATGCACGCATGCACGGTGGCAGTGTCTGTATCCCTCCTCTTCCCACACACAAAATAAAAAACTAAAATGTAATAAAATTATTTAAAATAAAAGAATAAGAAATCATTGGGCTCTTAGAAAGTATTCAATGTCCACCAAAAGGAAAAATGGAAAAGGCAAATCCACCCTACTGTTGGGCCGTAAAAGAGTGAGTGTGCCTCCTTCAGAAATAGGCAGCCATGTTGGGTGCGCTGTCTTAGTGAGGCTGGTAAGGACCACTCGGTGGAGTTTAGCTCTTCTCCGCTCCAAGGAAGAAAAAAGCTGAGCTGGTAGAAGAGATGTTCCATCAGGGAGAAGATGAACCAGCCCTGTGGCCCCATTTCAGCAGCTCCACATCTGCTCTCCAGTCTGGCAGAACCAGCTGATGAATGGACACCTATCTTTCTCCTTTAGATGTTCCTCCCCCTTGCCCATGGCTTCAGAAGTCTCCCGATCACCATTAGCTCAGCAAAGTCAGTAAAGGATGAACAAGCCCTTAGAGCTAACTCAAATCCCCTCCAAACCCAACATTGAGACCCTGTGTCCTTTCTAGAAACAGACACCAGAGATATGCCCTTAGTAAATATGTGAAAATCTGTTTATGCATGAAAGCAGGGTGCTGGGAATATAGAGAAAGGGTACCTAGGGTCTGGAAACCTCTTCCTTCCCACACCACAGCAGGTTGGAGAGGAAGGAGAACAAAAGAAAAGGAGAAAAGGGGAGTGGGTGGAAGAGACAGGCTGGGGACCGTGCGCGGAGCTAGATGCACCTGGAATAGTGGCAGGAAAGCTTTCTACATTCTGGCTCAGGAGAAGGAGCGTAAAGGAATGGAGAGGAGGGGTGAGGAGGAGGAGGAGGCAGGAAAGGAGGGTATATGCATGTGAAGACGTGCGGGGTTCCAGAACACCTTCCTCCAGTCCCCTGAGCCTCCTCATGGCAAAGGAACATCTCCAGAGAAGCCCACACGATCCACAAGAGGCTGCCCCCAGGGAGACTGTCGACACAGAGTCTGTGGGCAGGCAGGCAGGCAGACCGACCGGAGAGGCCTTTCGGCTATGGTTTGCCCTGGTATGTGAAAAATCCGTCCACTTAGATAGTTGGCAAACATTTTAGAGGCAAAATGGAATTTATTAACAGAAAATATTTGTGAAGGATTGTTCCCTCCCCCACCCCTTTCTTTTTTTTTTTTTTTTCTTCCTCTTTTCTTTCATCTTCTTCCCGTGGTGGAGGACTTCATTAACAAGATTCTTTCATCCTTGCTGGCAGTTTGGGTCATTAAGCCTGGCTTGAAAGAAGTGGGAGATGGCTTTAGGGAGAATGCCGCTCCCCATGAGTCTCATTTCTAAACATGAGTGTCAACTTTCTGCTTTGAGGGAGGGAGGAAAAAAAAACTAGTTAGAAAAAGAATTGCCTTCCCAACAGAATTCATGCTGTTCACCATGGGTGGGTTTAGGCTCTGCCATGCAGGCCCATGGACCTAAGTCTGAATCTACAAACTTGTCAGCAACATGGCTCCCACCTTTTCCAGCTTCCTTGCCCTTAGGAGTCAAGTGGTGAGGACTGGACGGGACAATGGACAGTCAGTGTCTAGTACGAGGTCTGTCCCGAATGAACCGTCAGTGAATGTCAGCTCTCTTCCTCCCAATGTGGGGCCTGGTGGTCACCCACTCATGGTCACTCAACCAGGGACTCAGCTGTGGCTGCTTTGAGCATCAATTAGTTAAGGGGAGGGGAAACCCCAGCATCTGGGAGACTTGTAGTTAGTTAACCAGAGGCAGCAGAAATAGATGATGCTCCCTGGGGGTTACCGATTGTCAAACGTTCTACATGTGGCACCAAGGTGAACTTATTTAACCTGCCCAACTCTCCTACTGTTATCCCTACTGTTAGGGATGAAGCTAGACTGTGGCTGTATCAGCACTGGAACCAGTGGACATTCTGAACATTTGAGACTCCCTAGAAGAACGTCACCCCTAGATGAAGCTACCCACGGAATGCGGCATGTAAACAGAGCTATGTGGGTCCATCTGGAGTGGCTCCCCGAGGGGCAAAGCAGGCAAAGGGAACCTGAAGGGTAGGCACAATTTAGTGGCCAGGAGAATGATGGTTTAGACAAACTTTGATTGAGGAGAAATCTTCTGCATCAAGCCAGGCTTTAAATACAGGGTTTACATGGATAGGCGTGCCCCCCTACCATCCACTGCCCTCTGTGGCCCTTCCCTGAAACAGACTCTGAGGACGGGTCCAGCACCCACCACCAATAGTCCTTGATTCCTTGTAGCCAATGGTGGCCACTCCTTCCTCATTGCGCATGGCAGGGATTATGCTTATGTACCAGGAGAATGCAGGTGAGATCAACTCAGAACCCCTCACCCAGAAGCATTCCCAAAGACCTCCCAGACCAGCTTGAGACCTGGAAGAGGAGGCCTCATATGCAGACATTCTGTGATAAAGATCAGTAACTTCCAGGGGATGGTGTCCCATTTCTTGTGACCCTGGGAAAGAGGTTCCCTGTAGTCATCTCACTGACTCCTATTCAAACAGAGAAAGAGCCATTTAAAGCGAGCATGGAGGGAAAGAAAAGGCAGGGGAAGCCTAGTCTCTCTCCATCCCTTACATCAATAGGAAAAGCCTGGGGCCAGACCAGGGCCTAATATTTCTGGCTCTGGATCTGGACAGGCCAGGTCTCACTTTGGGGCTCTATTCTTACCAGCTGTCTGCCTTGGACAGGCTACCTCACTGCTTAGGTCCCATTTTGTCATTTGTAACATTAGACAGTCTTAACTCAGGGTCCTTGTGAAGAAGAAATGTGGCCATGTGCGGATGACACCTCTCCATACCTCCACTGCTAATTCTCCTTTTCTCTCTTAGTAGGTTTTGATAATGAAACAAAAACTGTCTCCCATGATGACATTGAGATATTTGTGAGCCAAGTTCAAGAGTCTTTTCTGCCATCCACATACACGTCCCTTGTCTTGTCCTGATCTCGTCTTCCTTTGGACACTCCATTCCCGGGAATAAAGCTTAGGAGATGCCCCCAGGTAACAAGCCAGCATTCTGAAGGCTAGATTCTGAACTTTTGTGCTATGCTATCAAGAATCAACATGAAGCAGTTAGGCCCAAGGGGAACAGGCCTATAACTTCAGCTCTACACACACACCAAGGAAGGCGGGTCTCATGCCCAAGGCCAACTTGCACTACATAGCAAGAGCTTGTTTCAAAAGAACAAAGAGCAGGGCTGAGAAAGACAGCTCAGCAGGGAAGGGCATCTGGTGTACCAACCTGGTAACTCGTGTGTGAGCCCCAGATCTCACTTGAGTAGAATGAGGGAACTGACTGACTCCTAAAAGTTGTTCTCTGATCTCCACATGTGTGTCATGGCATGTGTGGCATACCATACAAATATACTACTACTACTACTACTACTACTACTACTACTACTACTAATAATAATAATAATAATAATAATAATAATAATAATAATAATAATGTGCTTATTATTATTAAGTAACCAATAAATTGAAAAAATTAAAAACAGTGAAAAGACTAAAAATGTAAAGGTTCAAAGAAGTTTTTGTATAAGGATGTGACATACACACATATGTGTATATGTCTGTGTATAAAATATATATGCATATCACAATCTAAATGTCAAATAAATTCTATTAAACAAATTAAGTAAATAATTAAATAAGTTATTTATGCTAAAACACTATAAAGAAGTCTATGTATGCTAGGGCAGTATAAAGTCATTAAAGTCGGCCTTGGGAAAATATTTATTGAGAGAAAGAGACTCCTAAAATATAAAGGACAGTGGAAAGTCAAGACTCAAGACTGTATTTATGGCAGGGTCTTAAACACACAGCAGATGTTTGAATACAGATGAAAGACTGGAAGGAAATTCATCAGAATGTGAAATCTGGTGAACCGTGAACATTAGCTTTGGAAGCTATCCAATCTCTGTCCACTGAAGAAAAATTAGAAAACGCAGAGTAACATACACAGAAAGAGTTAAAGAGATGAATGGCTAATTTCTAAGTGATACACACACACACACACACACACACACACACACACACACACACACACA
>CABHPR010138659.1:18640-40317 GCA_902168415.1 Peromyscus melanophrys
CCAAACCCCAAGACCACCTTCTGCCAGCCTCCATCAGTGGCGCACGCCCCTGCCAGAGGCACGGAGCAGCCCAATGTGCAGATAGATGTAGAAGTGACTGCCGGGGCACTGGCTACAGCCAGGGGAGCCTGCAGCACCCCCTCAAGCCTTCAGCTTTCACCGCAGCCCTGGAGGTCCCTGAAGCTCTGCTGTGGTAAGCTAGTGAGAGGCTGAAGCGAACCAGCAATGACTGGGATCGTCCAGCCCTGTCCCAGCCAAAATAGCTGGGATTTTACTGTAGTGGAATATGGGTACCGTATATGCTTTTGTGTTTATAGAAAGGGTTCTGTGTCACTAAAATGTTTATAAAACATTTTTTTCTGTACTAATAAATTTTATAATGGAAACAAAGCCTGGAGAGGAAAAATTAATCATATTTAAGTCTTCTTTGGGAGTCGAATATCAAATCCAACAAAAGAATTCGACCGGGAAAGGTGCCCATGCTATTGACCCCAAGCTAATGAAACATGCACTGGATTTCATCTACCCTGTGTCCTCACTGTTCCTCTCTCCAGCCTCCTCCGTTCACTTAATTCCTAATGCTGCTGAGACTGGTGGGGATGCTGGTACTTAGGAAAATGTCCCCCGTGTGTCCTCTGTAAGGCACCGCAAATGCTCCTTCCTCTCGCCTCTGTTTTGTGCATCCGCCACGCCTGATACCCTGCCCTGCTGGTGTAGCTAGAGTGTGAGCACCCAGGGGCCAGGGAATGTCCTCAGTCTGTGTGATTCACGCTAAACATGGTGCCCATAATAACTCACAGAGCTCAGCAGACATTTTCATGGATGGGATGGAGGAGAGAGAGAGAGAGGGAGCATGAAAGCAAGAATTCTCTGATCTCTCTTCTCTAAGCAAGTCAACATTCTTCTACATTTTTTCCCTTCAGGTCACAAAGGGCTAATGCTGTAAATTCTCTCTGGGGGGAAAGCTGGGCAAGATGTACTTGGGAACCTTCAAAAAAAAAAACTAGGTTGGCACTAGGGAGGAAAAAGCCAATATATTTAGCCACCCATGACATGCCAAGGCCTTATTGAGACAGAAATAGGCAATGTAGGAGGAATCGCAATTAAATATTTTTCTAAGCAGTCAGTGCTAGGCTTTGCCTGAACATGGATACAGAGCTGGGGTGAAGCTCGGGACAGAAAACCCAGAGGATTTGAACGTGGCTTCCAAATCATCTCAGGACTCAGTCGATGGCAATACAAATGTGGTGGCCAAAGAATGGGGGACAGTGATAGTGTTTTACCCTCCACAGTCCAAAGGCCAGGGCATCCTTCTTGCAGGCACTTTCCAGGACCTCCTACATTAGAGAGACCGGTTTCTCCCCTCACACATACCGTGTGTGGAGTAGTACCATTTCTCTGAAATAGTCTTCCAGAGTCTACTCAACCATTTCCATTAGGCAACCATTCGTGAGAATTCTGCCTCATCTAGAAAGTTCCCTGGAACTATTTGAGGGGAAACAATGATGCCTTGGGCATAGAACCATGTCACACATTCTGCTTGTCTTTCCTCTGTTAAATACACAGCATTTTGGTCCAGAGGCACTCAACAGGGGCGTGGGATGGATTCACACACCAGGCAGGGGAGGGATGGAAGGGTACCCGGTAGTGGTGCAGGTGGTCTAGTCTGGTTGTCTGACAACATCTGCACACATGAAGGACCATCGATGCCCTCCTTTCCACATCTGGGCTCCCACTGTTCTGGAAACAGTTTTCCCACTTAGAAATGTGTCACTTGTCCACGTGGAACTGAGCACTCTTTTACAAGACGCGCTTTAACATCTATATCGTGCGGCCTCGTTTGGAAGCCACTTTTCTCTTGAGCCGCTCTCCAGATGTTAAGCGTGTGGATTGTTTCTTCTTGTTGTCCTATTAAAACGAACACCCTCGGGGTGAGGGTTGTGTTCTCTTCCCATCATTTCAAGAGGCAGTATTGTCTGGTGGGGAAGAACCAAGGCTTGCCACTGTCCTCACATCTCAAGCTCCATGTCAGGATTCCTTCTTAGACTTGGCTCACTGCCTTTTTGAAGAAACGATGCTTATCTTCTCAGGTTGTTTTCTTTTGTTGTTGTTTGTTTGTTTCTAAATAGGGTTTCTCCATGTAGCCCTGGCTGTCTCGGAACTCACTCTGTAGACCAGGTTAGCCTCGAACTCAGAGATCCACCTGCCTCTGCCTTCTGAGTGCTGGGATTAAAGGCATGTGCTACCACCACCCTACCCTTATGGAGTTGTTTTAAAAGTTAAATAAGATAATCAATGTAAAGTTCTTAAACTAAGGCCATTAACAATAACATCCTTAACATTGGCCATTGGTTGAGAATGGACTGCCTAAACTTTGATGGTTGTATTTTCTGAGTAATAATCTCCTTGAAGAATTTCTAGACCAGCAAATTTGGACTTCTTAAACCCTTTGAACCATATTGAAATTGCCCTTCAGAAGAGTCATGTGTCCTGAAAGCAATTTATGAAGACACTGGCTTTCTCATGGTCTCCTAAAGCCCCCTTTGAAATACTCAAAGTGTTTGCGTTTTCTAGAATTCTGGTGAAGCAGTAAGCTTAACCCTGTTGACCACATTTTCTGGAATCTCCTTGCCCCTGGTTTCCCTCTCCCCGCCTCCTGGATTCTTCTTGTGTGCCTCTGCTGTCTCCTGCCTTTTTTTTTTTAATGGCTGCTTTCCTCAGAGCCGGCGATACTGAGGCTACTGAGTCCAGACACCAGCAGTCTTCTCTTTTTCTTGGTGTCGTGGGATCCATCCAAAGCCCCCTTGGCTTTCTAATGGACACCACTGGCTCTGACTTGCCACTAACGTTTTCATCACGTATGTATTCATTCTGTGTGGGTAGCCTATCTCATCAGGTCTCTGTTTCTAAAACCAAATGGACCTGTCCTACTTAGCTGAGGCTACCCCAATTGCAGAGTTCTCCAGAACAGAGTGGCCTATGGCCACGCCTGGAGATTGTCTTGATTATCTTGATTAGTGTCCACTGTGAGCAGCACCGTCCCTGAGCAGGTGGGCCTGGGCTGTATAAGGAAGCTAGCAGAGAGCAGAAGCCAGACAGCAGGCCAGTAAGTAATTCTCCTCCATGGTATCGAGGTTCCTACCATGCCTGAATTCCTGCCCTGACTTCCCTCAAGAATGGACTGTAAACCGTAAAGTGAAATAAGCTCTTTCCTCTCCACGTTGCTTTTGGTCATGGTGTTCACACAGCAACAGAAAGCCAACTGGGACACTACCCTATGCTGGCTCCTCTCCTCAACTCCTAGGCAAGTGTTCAGTTTCCATCTTCCTAAAGCCAGCGTATGAAACTTCAAAGTAACCCTGGACAACTTCTCCAGTATCTCAGCAGTCATCAGATCCTATGGTATTCTTGCTCATGTCTCCTGAGCTGTCTCTTACTTTCTGGGTCTAATCTTCTCTCTGTATTCAAACTTTTATCGTGAAGCAAGCCCTCTGGCCGACCAGTTCCATCTCCCACCCCACATCAACCTGAACAAGGATCCTCCCACACTCCCAGCATTCGCCTGCTCCAAGCATCCTCCAAGACCTCACAGCCTGAATCCAGCCACTCACACTCCTCAAACTGGCACCCAAGGACTTCAAAGACCTGGCCCCCAGTTTTTATTCTAGCCCTGTCTTCCGAACATGGCCTCTTCTGTTTTCATAACCTGGAATGTCTATTTGTTCTAAATTTTATCTGTCCCTCAAATAATTCTCCCTGAAGGCTTTTCTGACCACTCCAGCCCACCATTACCCATTGTAATTAGAACAGCTGAGCTATGGGTTACAGTTCAAGAAAAGACTAGCTTTGGCCATTAAGTCAGGGGCTCTGTAGACAGAGACTTGAGGGGCAATCCCAAACACAGCTGCTGGCCCGCATCTAGTTCCCCCTTACCTTGTATAGCAGTAGCTCACCTTTATCCAAGTGTTCATAGTCTTAGCCTTCAGGGGAGACGTTAAGGACGCAGGTGCCGGAGTCAGAGTTCAACATGAGCATTTTCACTTGCTAGCCCCGGCAGCCCCTGGGCAAATCTTTAAACTTTGAGTTTCAGTCTCCGTGAGGACCCCTTCTAGAACATTATTAGAGGCATTTCATGAGATAATAGATGTAAAACACATAACCAGTTCCTAGCCATAATCAAATCTGTATTAACGGGCCATGTGCCGTTTTCACCCTGACTAGACTAACACCACCGTGGAACGTCCACGCCCCTTTTATCTGCCTGGCTTTGAGTAACCACAGATCCAGCACTGCATGTGTCCGCCCCCCCCCCCAACTCCCTCACCCTGCCTCCACAGTCACAAAACGTCCTTCTGAAAGTACCGTCTTAATTCTTGAGAAGGAGGCCTACAATTGTCCCTTTTACTTTCTGAAGTCTAAACATAAGGCCTGGGAGGGAGTGGGTCTTATTGGTGGATGACGTCACCAGGGACCTAGACTCTCACTTCTTCCTGCCTCTTGCCCATGCGGCTTCTCTCCTCCTTCCTCCTCCTTGACCTCCTTCTTCAGGAGGAAGAATTTCAGTCCATGGTCTGTCAGGTCTGTTACTTCTGGGCCCGTGTCAAGATGGAGCATCATGCAGGACCTGCCTCCTCATGGCAGCTGGGATGCAAAGAGAAGGCCACGCCGGCTGCCTCCAAGGAGCAAGTTAACCGCACAATCCCAGCCATCGTGTTCCGGACACAGGAATAAGCAGAAGGATGGCGTTTGTCCTTGTTGAGCAGCAAGTGCCTCCCTCCCTAAGCAGTAAGGACGGTAAGGACTGCCTGAAGACAGCTTCAGACAAGCTGGGCTGCCCGAAAGAGGCCGAGACCTCCTGAGATGCCCGAAAGAGATGATGCTCTCCGACCTGTCCAGCTACCTGCAAGTTGTGAACTGCACTCCGGGTTTCCAGCTTTCATGAGCCGTCACCCATGCTGGGGTTGCTTTTGGTGGTGCCGCTGTCTTTGAGTCATTTCCGCTCCTGTAAATAACCCCCCACTCATATTCCTGTGACTCCGATAAAACTCACTGGTTCACCAAGTTAGCCTTCGACAGTACACTTCCTGGGGTCTGCCATTGGTTCCCTATCTGGGATGAGTAGGGGTTTGCTCACGTCTCCCAGGAATAGTTTCAGACAACAGTTCTTTCCCGTGGCTGTCTTTAGGAGGGAGGATTTTTCCATAGTCTACTCAGAAAGCTGCCATTTATACCTCGATAGCTAGAACGATTTCACATGTTTATTTCCTGAACCAACTTATGGTGAAGAAAATGGGATTTCCTGTAGCCCAATCAGGGTAAGCCTAGCAGTGGCGGCCAGGTCATCACTCCTGAAGACAGCAATGCTCCTTCCTTCCTGCAGAATGCCTCCTGGTACCTTGGTCCTCAGGCAAGGATTTCGTAGAGGACTCAAGAGACCTGGCTCTGGCTGCCACTGCTGCTCTCTGACTGGATGCCTTTGAGAAGGTCATCCAGTCTCCCTGGGTCAACGTCCGAATGGTCACCCCACTTGCAAGAACCAAGGAGAAGGTTCGGGAAGCCCCTTGTCAGTTTGAAATGACTGTGCAAGTGGAAAGTGCTGTGCTTAGAGTTTAGTCCCTCGCCTCCGTCAGAGGGACTCAGTCTCCTCTCCGGCCGTTCTAGAGCAGTCACCCAGGGAATCTCTGGCCCCTTATGCTGGCCTGCCAGCTGCCTTCTCTCAAGCCCATTCCTCCAACACAGCCTCACCATGAGTCCACCAAGCCCCACTTTCCATAGCCAGGATGATTTCAAATCTGTTGAAATCCTTTTGCCTCTGCCTCCCAAAATGCTGGGATGGGTCTGATTCTGTAACATTTCCTCGCCTGTAAAGAGGCAGGGGCTGTGCAGAGTGAGCTCTGAGCTCTAGCTTTGTGCTAAACGTCCACGGGCTTCCTTCCCAGGCTTCCTCTGACAGGGCTTCCAGGCTCTTCTCCTGTCTCTGGTTTTCAGAAGTGGCTCTTGGGGCCTGTCCACCTTCTGCCACTTGCTCCCGGGGGTCCTTGCCATCCTTGGGTCCAGGAGGTCTAGCCACGGCATCTCCGTTCAGATGGAGCCGCTCCCCCTTCGTCTTCCTCGGGCTGCTCCTCAGTTTCCAGGAACTCGTCGCTTCCCCCAGACCCCCTCTTTCTTTTGTCTTACTCAAATTCCTGGCCCCACGGGCCAGGTAGGAGAGCAGTTTAGTTGGACCCAAGCTGGCAGTTCCTCAGAACCTCCCCTGCCTCTGGCACATTCCTTGCATTTGGGCAGGACCCAGGGAGCTGGAGAATTCCTCTCCCTCCTTAGCGTGGGTCCTCGTGTTGGCATGCCAACAGCCCCAAATATTTAAAGCAATCATGAAAATGAGCTCAGAGTCCCATGCCAGAGCCTTGAAAGGAATTAGGCTAAAAATGGGACAAAAGAAGAGGTGAGGCCAAATGGAAAATGCCATGAAAGGCAGTGCCCAGCATGGCCGGGGCCCAGGACTCTCCTCACTGGCTCCATTCATCTGCAGCCAGGCACTGTGCTGGGCACTGCAGAGGCAAAGTTGAATGAATCGCTATCCCAGCACTTGAGGAGCTCCTGATCTAGCCAGGGAAGCCACGGACAACCACAGTACAGTGTGGTAAGTATAGACGAGAAGCCACCAAAGGCACAAAGGAGCCGTCACAGTGGTGCACCTCCCAGAGTCTGACCCCAGGCCTTCCTTACTTAGGGCAGGTGTCCGCCACCTCTGGACAAGATAAAAGATGTGCTGCTTGCAGACAGAAGGGCCCAGGCAGATATGAAGGTATACAGAAGCACACAGCAGCTGAGAAGGAAGAGAATGCTCAGGCATGGCTGCTTTGTAAACTGCAAAGACCCAACCGCTCCACATGTAACACACAGAACGGAGCATGGAATTAGACAGACTCAGCTTACAGTTTAAAATCTTAAAAAATGCTGGCAGAAATGCATACTTGAAGACAGAAGCCAGGTTTTGCACAGAAAGCCTTTCTCAGAAGATGCCTCCCGGCCAATAGGGAGAACCGAGGCAGTGCAGAGGAACAGCAGCATGACCCTGTGAGCAATCCAGGCAGCCGCCCTGCTGGAAGGGACATGGGTTTACTATGTCACAGGAGTGAAGGAAGAGGGTAGTTGGCAGGCTGGGCAAATTGGCAGCATCCTAGGCACCCAGCACAATACCCAGGAAGGCGTCAAGGTCGGAGGCAGACGCCTGAGCAACAGTTGTAAGGAAGCCTCGGGGTACCTGGTTACCTGGAGGAGGTGGAGATAGCGGGTCCAGTGCCTCATTCTGCCAGAGCACATCATAGACCTCACGACAGGGGTAGAGTATGGCATTGACCTGAGTCTGGGGTACTGGGCAGCTACAGTGAAGCCTCCTGGAGAGAAATGAGCTGAGTGGTGATCGCTCAAGCTGATGGTCACCGGGTGCTGTAGAAGCCCGTTATGATGAAGTCACCCAGTGATAACTGGTGTTCACCATCATATCACTGACATTTATTTTTATTATTATTTCTTCAAATGCTTCTAGCATTTACCAGGCACTAAGGAGGCAGGCTATACTAAACCATACATGTGCCTGAAGAGATCAGAATTCTTGTTAATCCTATTTTACAGAGCAAATGATTCTCAGAAAAATCAAGATTTGGGCCATGTGTATTTAACAACAGGAGAATGCTGAATTCGTGTGTTAAAGTTCTAACCACCAGAGAGACTTAACAAAGAACTTAAGTTAGAAGGCTGTCCCTACAAGAAAAGAATATTTATGACAGAGACAAGTACAGAGAGATCATGTGAGAACAATGGTGTGATGTTGGTGTCTACAAGCCAAGGAGACAGGCTCCAGGAGGCGCCATCTTGCTGGCACTCTAATCTCATACTTTCAGCCTTCAGAACTGTAGAATTGATTTCTGATGCTTAACCCCTGGCTGGGTGCTCTATTACAACTGTCCTTGCAGGTTATCATGGAAAGCAATAACCAGGAGTGCTGTAGAGTGCCATAGAGATGGGGGAACAGGTCTGCAGGTGTTGCACCAGTTGCCAAGGTGTGCACATATGTACTTTTTTATGAGCCAACCTGGAGTCTGCCTGAAGGCCTAGCAACAGGTGCTGTCAGAGTTCCTGATCACACCCAGCCAATGAGGGACAACTACACAATGCCACCAGATTGAGACACAGCTTGGGTGCTGGGAGGAGGGTATATAAGGCCTTCCCCATTATTAAATAAAGGACTTTGTTGTTTGCCTTCAACTGACTCCCAGTGTCTGTGACGTTGATGCTGCACCTTCTCATCCCCTCCCCTGAGGGAGCTGTTAGGATCTGGCAACATTCAGGGAGTAGGGTACCCACATAGGACTGTCTACCAGTGTCTTAGTCTCAGCTGTCAGGAGCCAGAGGACCCTTACCATCTTCAACTGGGTTCTGAGAGAGGAAGGCCCAAGATGGCTTGGAGCTGGACAGCAAGAGTCCCATGGTATCTTCTTTGACATGATCAGGGCTTGAAAGCAACGGCTTTAGAACTGGAATTTCAAGAGATTAAAACTCAAAGCCTAATGCAAGGCATAGCCATCATAACCTTTTCATACAAGTCTTTGTACATTCAACCACCATGAGCAGTGAAATCAGGGGCAAGCTAATGTTTCCATCTGGCTTGAGAAGTGAGACTGATGCCCCGTGAGAAACCAGCCCCTTTCTCACATAAAGCAGGCCCTATCCCAGAGGATGAACCCTCACGGGAGACATCACTAGAATGGGTCGGTCCCCCCAGTCAGCAGCCACTGCATCTAGTCTCTTGGGCTCCTCTAAGCCAGGCACACTTTAAAAGGAAGAGGAAGAAATCTCATCTTGAGGCTTGGCCAAACTAAAACTGGTCTAGTCAGAGTGGGGTGAGGAAGAAGGCTTCAAGGACTCCAACCTGCCCTCACTTCAATACCCTTGAGTGCTAGGTTGCCTTGAGCTCTTCAGTCAGTGTGGAAATCACCGCAAGTACAGAGCAGTGGGGGTTCCAGGCCTGAAGATGGAGCTTGGGGGAGGCAGGGACACAATGACAAAGGCCTCCTGCAGCTTTCGGGAGTTTGAATTTCTGTGATGAGAACAGACTTCAAGCAGGTACAGGCCGCTAGGATAGAAGGCACAGTAGCTAAGGAAGCAAGTACTTCCGGAGGAGGGGGCACTGAGGCTCAAGGGAAAAGGCTATGAATCGCAGAGGACAAAGGAGGGTTTGTCCCGTGGAACGTACAGGAGAGGAAGGAGGTCCTCTCTGAGAAGTATAGAGCTAGCTGGGTGTCTGGGCAGCATCTGAAAGGTGTATGTGTGCATGAGCACGCATGGCATGATGCATATGACGTGTTCACATGATGTGGCATGCATGCATGTATGTGTCTGGCGCATGAAGGGGATATGCATGCATGTGTGTATGTGATATCTGACATGGGTGTGCATGTGGTGTGCATACACTTTGTGTGTATGTGTGTGCGCACATGCAAATGTCCTGGCATTTTAACGGTGTGGATAACTTGGGGAAACATTCCTGATGAAAAGTCAGGCTTACAGAGCCAGAAACAGCAGTGGGGTTGCAGCAAGCTGTGAGGGGGGAGGAGGCATCCAGCAGGAGCCTTCCATAGGGAACTGGGCATGTGAGGTGGGGTGGGGTGTAGGGATAAGAGTCAGGACAAAGACCTGCTGGATTTTCCATCAGAACTGTGGCATTGAGATGCAGTTCAATTGAGACCCAAATGTCCCGTGTCTCTATTTCATCATTTCCATGCTTCCAGTAAGCAGGGCTTACCATCTGCATAATGTCCAGCCAAAGGAATATGAACCAAGAGGAAATTGCACTCCGGTGCTGCATAGCCTGCCTGATCCTCCGGGACATCAGTGGAGACATGTGAGTCTTCACTCATCTCAGCAGTAATGTCCCTGACTGTTTCTCAGCAGGAAGTTTCCCGGTTCATCTGGCTGCGAGGCAGCTGTACATTGAGAACAGAGTGATGGTTTTCCGGTCTCACGGAGCTCCCTCGCTGCTCCTAAATCCCACCGCTGCCTCGGCTGCTGCAAATGATTCTCATGTGCTGACAGGTCATACATTTCGAGACGGGACCCCGGCCGGAGTTCGGGGCTGTAACGGTGGGCCGGTGGAGTGAGAAGGATGTTAAGTGACAGGGTCAGGAGCCTACCTGCCCGCTCTCCCCTCCCCCTCCCTTCTGCCCTGCTGGCCTGTCCTCTGCAGCCCTGGAGGGCAGCGGCACATCTTAGGCAAGTCACATAAGCGATGCAGACCCAAGCTTCTTTGAAGGAAAACCAGCAGGCCCAGAACTGTCTATCTTACAGGACTATGGGGAAGAATGGCGTGTCACAAAGGAAGGCTCTTCATGTAGTGCTAGAGACACAAAGCACCCTGAATGGCAAAAAAAACAAAAACAAAAACAAAAACAAAAACAAACAAACAAAAAAAAAAACAGTGGTTGCTGATGTGTGCTCACTAGCTCACTACAAGTCACGAGAGCCATGAGGTATTTTAAGTACAGTCACTAACTGAATATTCACACTTCTGTAGATCCAGCCTCCATCACTGCTGTTGTCTTACCGAGGAGGAACCCAAGATCCTGAGAGTCCTGGTAGTTTGCCTGTGTTCACAGGGCCGAGCTTCTAACAAAGGCAATATGGCCTCAGACACTGAGTAAATAGCTGAAGGCTGGGGTATTGGTGGATGGATGGACCGAGGTCATGGACTCCTAGGAACTTCTGCAAACCAAAGGCTGGAAATGTTCGTACCAACACCACAATGTCCAGAAAACCCAGCTAAACATTGAATGCGGCTAGATAGTGGCCTTGCCCACCTGAGTTGGAAGTGAAGTGGCCTCGCTTATTCATCTGGCTTAGTGTGCCATAGTTTGAAAGGACAGATCTGAAAGATCTAGAAGTTACCGAAATCCTAATTATACACCTAAAGGAACTGAAATAAGAGAAAAGACCAGAGAACGGTCACACGTGTCTGATGGGACCAGAGCCTCTCTGCCCATCACTGTTTCCAGTCTCCGACCGGATGTAGGGAAGGAACTAAGAACATAAATGCAATGCTGGGCACCTGGGAAGCAGAGGCAGTGAATCTCTGAGTTCAAGGCCAGCCTGGTCTACAGAGTGAGTTTCAGGACAGCCAAGGCTGTTACCCAAAGAAGCGCTTTCTTAAAAAATAAGAATGTAAATACAGATTTAATGGGCCTATGAGCCATCAAATTCTTCCAAAGTGAGGTGGTCTTACTTTGTTACAAGGACATTCCTATTTATGTGTTTCTGGTAAAGTGATCGGACCTGCCCCTCCCCTGTTTTCTGCCTGAATTCATTTACACAGAAGTCTGGGACAGAGGAGACAACTGTGTGGACCATAACCTATGCCTGGGCCAGATGGCTACCACTGCTTCCCAAGCAGGCCTAGCACATTCCACATCCCCACCACGTGATATTGGCTGATGCTGTCCCTACACCTGAATCCTGTACCCCTAGCCCCAGGGTTAACTGCAGCTCCCCCAGTCATCAGGACCGGGCGGGAGGCCTCGAAGCTCAAGGATCGCACCGGCAGTGGGTAAAATTCTGGCTCCTGTGTTGGCCAGGCCAGGATTCTGTCTTCTGTCCATGAAGGTGTGCTTGCTGATTGCCTTCCTAGTTCCCCATCCCCATTTCCAACTTACCAAATGGGAATCACGACAGTCCCCTCATGCCAAGTTCAGAAGAGTAAAACTGGAAATTCATATTCTTGAACAAATGCTGAGTTCTAGGTACAGGCTGGTTACAGGTGTGACATGCTCCAGACGCCTTCATCACCATGCTTGTCTTCAAGCCACAAAGCACCCCCGTGCTCCAGACATCCTTAGACAGCATCTCTATAGACAAAGGGTACTGTGTGCCCAGAAAGACTTCAGCACAGCACTGGCACTGTAACCTGGGTGTCATAATTGCCTCCCCTGGTGATCTTATCCAACATGCCGTTTTGATTGATGGTGGTTTGGATTTCGTCTTATCTCCCTTCCTAAGGAGATACTCATCTGTTGGCAAGGACTAGGTCAAGTTCACCTTTCATCCGCTGCACTGGAGCACGTTTTCAAAGCCACAGAACAAAGTCAAGGTAGGTGTACTGAGATTATCAGGAAGAGAGAGAGAGAGAGAGAGAGAGAGAGAGAGAGAGAGAGAGAGAGAAATGTGGAGTGCACGTCTTTAATCCCAGGACTTGGGAGGGGGGGGGGGGGGGAGATGCTAAAGCAGGTGGATCACTGAGTTCGAGGCCAGCCTCGTCTACAGAGTGAGCTCCAGGACAGTCAGGGCTACACAAACCCTGTCTCGAAAAAAAATCAAATAAATAAATGAAAGGTGAGTTGCTTGTAGCAAAGAGCAAGAAACACAGATTTCGTTAAAAGCCCGTGGTGACTGTCTCTATAAACTTCAAATAGTCCATGCCAAGGGCATTGTGCTCTCCATTACGGCACAGTAAATCCTATAAAGTAGACAGAGTTGTCCCTGTGTTTACAGGAAAAGTGAGGAGAAGGGAGGTGAAGGCGCTTGTCAAAGCCCAGATGCCAGTTTGTGTCAGAGCTGAAGTTTGAGCCCAGGCTCGCCTGACTCCCAACTTTAAGCTGGGGGCAGGCACACCATCTCCTGCGGTCTGGCCAAGACCCATGTTTGGCGTGGTCTTAAACTGAAATGGATTTTGCATTTTAAATAGTTGGAAAAAAATTCATATCACATAAAACTAGAAGAGATTATTTTAGTGTTCATAAACTTATATTGGGCCACAGCCCCATTTGCTCATTCATGTCCCATCTATCGATTGGCCTTCGCGCTCTGGGAGACAAGCTGGGATGTCTGCGGAAGAAAAGGCTCGCCCCTCCGAGCTTGGAACCTGAGTTCTTGACAGAAGAGTTTATACCATCCGCTGTATGTCACACTGTCCCTTGCAGACAGACAAACAGGAGGTCTTCACAAGCTTCTCTTCTTCAAGGAAAACTTCCACTTCCACAAAAATGCACGCTTCTAGAAGGGCTCACACCACCACTACGGTAATGGAGACTCTGACTTTTTGTATGCATGCCGAACCATCTCTAATTTTTTTGCCATCACTGGCTCCCAAGTGGATTCTGAAGGCACTGCTGGGGGAAGCCACCGGCCTCTGAGGAAGGAGGTATGACAGGCCAGAGCAAGCCTAGAAGCAACGGCAAAGGGATTCGGAGCCAGAAGCCAGCTTAGCTTCATGAATTCCTTTGCCCCTGGATTCACGGTTTCCTGCCACATCTTGTTCAGCTGTGGACATGCCTGGGCCCCGGGCAGGGACAGGCAAGCTGCAGATGACGAAAGCATAGGACCTCCAGGCCTTGGATCCTGAATCCTGCCTCCACCCTGACCGCTGGCAGAGCCCCGCCTCAGCAGATCCCTCCCCACTCTATCCTCAGTCTCCTCATGTGGAAAGTGAAAGGTTGGCTCAGGTGATACATACACACCCACCCAGAGCTGGCCTTCTTCAGATGAATATATGCTGTATTGATTGTGTAACACACCAGGACCCTCCACTGCCTGTCTTCAGGATGAGTCCAGAATGCACACTCTACTCTTCATCTTTTGAGGATCTGCGTGTGTCTAGCTCTTTGGAGATACAAAGTGAGAATAACGGTGGCCTTCTTAAATTGTTTCGGGAGCTACACAATGACCCCAGGCGAGTCGGGTCCCCATACAGATGCTGAGGACCCGGTTTAGACTCAACGTACTCCTGCTGCCTTGATTCCCATGCTTTCACTAAAGCCACACAGCACACCTGTGGCCCAAGCATCCTAGGCCCATTTTACAGGTCAGAAAATGGAGACTCTGAAAAGTTACGTGGAGGCCAAATGGCTGTTAAGAGTGGCACAAGGCTTTCAAGGCTAGTTTCACTGGTTCCAAAACTTCCCTGGTGAGCTGTGTCTTCCAGCATAATGCCACTGGGTGCCTGTGTGGGTACAAGGCAGACATGCTATGATAAAGTTTGCAAAAGAAAAGAAGAATGTATTTTTCTTCGTGTTAGCCCTTCCACAGCAGAAGAAAGACTACTGAGCCAGCAATAAAAAACATTCTTCTAGAACCAACACTCTCTATGAGGCATATATCTCTGGGTGACTTTTCTTTTCCCTCCCGAGTCTCAGTTTCCCTGTTGTAAAACCACAGTGAGGGGCTGGGCAGCAGGATGATGGAGCATCACCAGTGTTCGCTGCTCCTCTGCATACTTGTTCATGGGTGCTAGGCCCGGGTGCAGGAGTCGGGTTCGGCTCCAGCCCTGAATCACAAAGCTCAACACAGAAGGCATTATCACCAGAACCATGAAAATACAGAGAAGCCCTGAGAGAACCCAACAGTTGGTCCATGTGGGTCCAAAGCACTAAGCTAGGTTTGAAGGGAAAGATGGAGAAAGATTCGTGTAGCTGTGGGGGTACCATTCTCACCTCACCCTACTTCTCATTTGTCAGATTCTGACACTCTGGGTTCTGTTTAGGCTTTAATGACATTTGAGGGCCATCAAGGGCCATCAAAGCTTGGGGATGGCTGTGGCAGGAAGGCCAGACCCAGGTCTTAAGGATAGGAAGGATTCAGACAATGTTACAGGCAAAGATTTGAAGAAAAACTAGGAGACCTTTTAGGGACCCAGCAAGGCCAACAGTTGGTTTAGTGGGAATTAGCGAGAAGTTAAGGGGAGCTGGGGAAACACGGGTATCCTGAGTGCTGGCGGGAAATTTTAAAATGTAATTGGCCAAACAAGGCAGCACACCTGTAACCCCAGCACTTGGGAGAGATAAAAGAGGATCAGGATTTCAGTGCCAGCCTCAGCTACGTAGTTAGTTCAAGGCCGTCTAGGGCTACATGAGATTCTGCTTTTGGTTTTGTGGGACTTTTTTGGTTTGTTTTATGTTTCTTTGAGACAGGGTTTCTATGTGTAGTCCTGGCTGTCCTAGAACTTGCTCTGTAGACCAGGCTGGCCTCAAACTCACAGAGATCACCTGCCTCTGCCTCCCGAGTGCTGGGATTAAAGGCTATATCACCACCACCTGGTGAGATTCTGGTTTGTTTGTTTTTTTATTTTATTTTCCGGAGCTGAGGACCGAACCAGGGGCCTTGTGCTTGCTAGGCAAGTGCTCTACCACTGAGTTAAATCTCCAATCCTGAGATTCTGTTTTTTTAAACCAAGATAAACAAAATAAAATGCAATTTGACGCCGGGCGTTGGTGGCACACGCCTTTAATCCCAGCACTCGGGAGGCAGAGGCAGGCAGATCTCTGTGAGTTCGAGGCCAGCCTGGTCTACCAAGTAAGCTCCAGGAAAGGCGCAAAGCTACACAGAGAAACCCTGTCTCGAAAAAACCAAAAAAAAAAAAATGCAATTTGACATCCCAGTAGCAACTCAGATCTCTATTTTGAATACTACTAACAAAACATGGGTTTCTTGTAGAGATATTTGACTAGTAGTATATTTGACTGTTAGTATACAGATGACCTGGAGCATCTGTAATGCCAGAAAACAGGAAAGTAATTCTTAAAATCCTCAAAATTATCAAGTCATTGTGACATTATGGTATATATTTTATTCTACAGTTCTTAGCTCATAACTCCCTCTTTAAAGAGAGCTATAGAAACTGGGATTTTTCTTCCTGAGCAGTACATGAAAACCCTAATCCTTAGCACCTATCTTAAAGGTGTCTACAAAGAACTGATCTGGCCCACTGTGTTTGATGGCAGACCAGAAGACCCTGCGTCAGAAAGTCTAGCTGCATGGGACAAATGCAGTATGGGGCCAAGGACAGGCTGTGCTGCCAGCCCCCCTTCTGTCCAATCCCATTTCTCCAGGATTGGCTCTGCTTCGATCATACTTACCCAGTGACGGCTCCACCAAAACTCCGAGGATGGCGTTTAAGACACGTGGTGGAAAGAGGAGGGTTGTACACCCCGCAAATGCAAGTTCCCTGCCCTGTCCCTTACACCTCTCCCAAAACATCTCTTCAGCTGTCCCCTGTATAAGTGAGGGTGTCTCTGAGTTCTGTCAGCTATTTGAGTCCTCAACCCACAGGGACTGACTGGCTCCAGGAGGGCTGGTTATGATTTAACTGGGCTGTGGGATGCGCTCGATGTCTGCTGTGGGCTTCATTGCTTACACGCTGGAGGGGAGACACTTCACACACACGGGGGCTCACCCAAGTGATCTGTGCTGTGAGCAAATGGCAGGCAACACTGGCTTAGTTTTTCTCTGTGTCCCCGTTGCTGTCAAAACAAGGGAAGCCCAAGACACTGTCATGTCTGAGCAGAGCCTGAGGAGGCGCGGCAAGCCGTGTACCATGGCTTCCTGGATGGGAGAGTCATGTAAAAAGACAAACTTGGATGCCAGAAAAATAACATGGAGCTCTTTGATAGTTTAACACTGGCCTTTGCTGGAAGACATACATTTTACAGCCTTTTTCCAGGGCAGGAGTCCAGTTATTTATGCTTTGCTTTCAACTGCGCATATGTGACAATTACTAACAGATGGAACCCGTGAGCAGAAAGGGACATTGGGAAAAGCTAAGGAAATCTGAGTAAACTATGGATTTTTATCACACAGTGATGTATCAACACCGATTCATTAATTTTGACAAATACAGCATACTAATGTAAGAGGTTAGTAATGGAACACTATGCAGAGGAGGGACACAGGAGAACTTGGTGTACTATCTGCCTAAAAATCTCTTTTTATCTAAAGTTGCTCTAAAATGTAAAGCCAGCCGAAGTAAAAGTAAACTTAAATATATATATCTGTGGCAAACGTTAGCAGACAGTTTGTTGGAAATTCAGGGTGAGGTTCCTGCCTCAGACCCTGCCTCCCTCAAGCCAGAGATAGTGTTTGCTTAAAAGAGCAAAGCCAGTTTGCATGGGCCTTGGGGACTTGCTCACAGTGAGACTATGGGTGGGATCACTCTGTCCTTGTGCCCATCCAGACAGCCTGGCGTGGGGCTATCTAACCGTTGGCTCCATCTGCCTTACTTAAGTTTCCCCGATCCAAACACCCCAAATCTGCAATCCTCCAAGGTCTGCAAGGTTTTGAGTGCTGCAATGATACCAGTAGTGGGAAAGTTCCACACCTGACCTCACATGCCTGGGTTGCAGTTAAAAAGAGTGTATACGATTCCCTTTGAGTTGTGGATACAAGGTGTAGGTGACATATAGATCAATTTTGTGATTGATTGTGGGCCCCATTCCCAAGAGAGCTCCTCATGTACTACTATCTGTAAGTACACACAAAATATATGGACCCCAAAGGAGGTAGGGTGGGGAAGGGAAGGCAGATGAGGGTAAACCATGCACAGTAGAGAAGAAGTGGCGTTTGTACCTTAGGACTCTCACAGAAGAGGAAGCTCATGGGCTGCTGGCAGGGCTGGTAAGACCTTTGTGGGCTTCAGTAGTCATTCTCCCACAGGCTCTACATTAAGACAAGCACATCTAAATGCAGCCGTGTTCGGGTGCTTTGTGGTAGATCAGTGGTTAAGAGCACACACTGCTCTTTTTTGTTTGTTTGTTTGTTTCGAGACAGGGTTTCTCTGTAGTTTTGGAGCCTGTCCTGGATCTCGCTCTATAGACCAGGCTGGCCTCGAACTCACAGAGATCCGCCTGCCTGTGCCTCCCGAGTGCTGGGACTAAAGGCCACCACTGCCCGGCACGCACTGCTCTTGCAATGGATGAAGTCTGGTTCTCAGTACCCATGTCAGGTAACTCACAACCAATTCCAGGGGATCCAACACCTCTGGCTTTCATGGGTACCTGCACTCACCCGCACACATCCACAGACAGGCACAAACACAAGTTTTGTCCACACGGTCTCTCCAGCATAGTGCTAATTGTTCTTCGGGTTTAACTGCCAGTAACATATGAGATCTATGGTTGCTGTCCAGGTGTGGCTGTCTATGCCTATGATCCTAACTAAAAGTGAGCAGGAAGACTATGAGGTCCAGGCCAGCCTGTATTACAAGCAAGACCCTATCTCAACAAAACAAAAAAACCTGAATTTAAAGTTGCTTAAAATTCTTGAATGGTTGTTTGTTCTTTATGATTCCTGAAAAATCTGAAAACCTCAGCTGAAAGACTTACAGAAAAAAATGTAAATGTTGAATGTAATAATTAATGGAGAAGTTTCAGCTCAGCATGTATCATTTTGGTCTTATGGTTTCCCTCTGGTGTCTTCTTTCTTCAGGACTTGGCTTTCTGGATCTGGAAAAGGCTCCTAAGAAGCAAGTACTGTGGCCAATGACAGCAGAGGCACAAGATATATCCTCCACCTCCCCGAACAAGGCACCTGCAGAGAGCATCAGGGAATGGAGGCGTATGTCTCCTTCACACACACACACACACACACACACACACACACACACACACACACGTACACACATACACACATGCACACACATACACACATGCACACACATACACACATGCACACACATACACTCATGCACACACTCATGCACACGTGCACATACACACACACACACACATGCACACACACATGCACACACACACACATATACACATGCACACATACACACACTAGCACTGTTTAAGAACAGTGTCTACCCACATGACAAATGCTGGCGATGATGGAGATGACAGGAAACATGAGTCTTCCCTCCTCCGTCTCAGGTCCTGAGATAACTCACTAGGAAAGGCTGCCCCGCCCTCCTTCAGCACCTCCTAGCAGCCTTCCTGCAACTCTATAAATCACCAAGGCTCTATACAAACCCTGTTCAAGGGCTCCACAGAGAACCGCTATCAAGTAAAATAAATGTGTACGTGTGTGCATGGGAGGCAGGATGCTTAGAAGCTACCCCCAGCATGATTCAAAAGAAGAATCTAAACAAGAGAGTGCTGGACCAATGCCAGCACAGACTTTGCTTTTAAGAGCACGGCACAGTAGCTTCCCTGCGGCTTCGATCTCATTGCCTGTGAAGTTGACCAGGGAGGACAGGTAGACGTGGGTTGAAGTTGGGATTGTACAAATGGATGAAGGCGAGTTGAGGCTTAAAGCAGCCAGATGGCCAGTATGTAAAACTCATGATCATGGTCACGTTTTCTCTTCCCCTCTAGGGACCCAAGAGATGACTGCAAGTTGCAAAGAGTCTATTTTACAGGACAGGAAAGAGCAGTGACTGCTGTGTGACCACCACCCCCGCTCCCACTTCAGAGAGCACAGAAGGAGCCGAACCACCCAATCAGATGGTGCCTACCTGTCCATGGAATGTCTGCAGGCCAGTGCATCATTCATTGATGGCATCTGTTTAGGCACTTAATTAGTTCCTGTCATGCTCAATGCCTTGTGGGTACACTGTGTGTGTGTGTGTGTGTGTGTGTGTGTGTGTGTGTGTGTACTTGCATTCATGTCTGTGAGTATGACATGTATATGGAGGTGAGAAGACAGCCTCAGGGGTCAGTCCTCACCTCCCTCCTTGTTTGAGACAGGGTCTGTTCATTTTTTTTTCTACTGTACGTACAGTCAGGGTAGCTGGGCTACGAGCTTCCTGAGCTTCTCCCGTAGGTTCAGACACTTGAACATTTCCGATAGTCAGTGGCACTGTTTGAGTGGTTATGGGGAGGGTCAGGCTTGCTGGACGAAGAACATCACTGCAGTTGGCCTTTGAGAGTAAAGCCTCAATTCCAGTTCCAGGGATCCCAAAGAATCATATATACTTATATATGTATATATGTATTATTTGACAATTTCATACATGTATATGTATGCAGTGTATCTTCATATATATATATATATACACTCCATCCTGAACCCCCAACTCATCTCCTTCCCCACTTCATGTTTTCATCTCCTTTTAAATAACTCACCGAGTCCAGTTAATACTTTGTACACACCTGGCTTCTTAGGTGGGTTCTTGGGATTTGAACTCGGGTCCTCACACTTTCACAGCTCTTTTACCAACTAAGCCATCAGCCCGGCCCCCTGAGTTGTCTTCTGATTGTTGTGACAGGTGAGGTAGTGCCCCTTACTCATGCTCACCACAGAATGAGACGGAAATCTTAAAGTGAACTCAAGTTGTTCTTGAGTTCTCTCGTGCCTCCATCATGACTCTGCACACCCCTGTGGGACTTTCCTATGGAGCAGCCAGCACTGACTCAGCAGAACACACTCCTAACGTCTCACAGCAACCCTGTGGCGTGGAGGGTGGGGACAGGCTTCCCATCCCCATGCAGCCAGTGAGGCTGCTGGGTAGGAGTGAAGGAGGCTCTCAGTGGTCTCACAAGGATTTAGCGAAGGCTGGAGCTCACGCCCTTACTTGCCAACACCACACTGAGAGTGAACGGGAGGTGGGGCAAGGCTTTACACTCGCAAAGCCCAGCCCCAGTGACGGACTTCCTGAAACAAGGCTGCCCCTTCCAAACAGCGCCACCAACAGGGACCAAGTGTTCGAGGGCCTGAGCCTGGGAGGGACATTTCTCATTCAAACCACCGCAGTCTCAAAGGTAGATTTTTGCAGCGACACATCATTTCTCAGCAGTGGCTTATGATCTACCGTCCACGACCTTGGCCAGGTTGTCTATTCTCACTTCACTCTCTCTCCCCTAGCTGCAAACCGAGGCTAACCTGTAAGAAGATCTGTCCCCACAGCATTAGGTGAAAATCAAATGAGACAAACAATCTGGCCTTAGTGTTTAACAAACTTGTTAAAGTGAACTCAAGTTGTTCTTTGTAAACACTAAGGCCACAGAGAAATGTCATTATCATTCACCCACTAATCATCTTTATCCCTAATTAGCTGTTCTTCATAAAGTAGGTACCAGATTCTGCCATTAAATTATTTTACTGGACAAGCTGAAAGGGATGAAAGGCAACAACACATGCACATGTTTGCACATACACACACACACACACACACACACACACACACACACACACACACACCTGTTGGCATTAGAATGTAGACTTGGAGCAATGGTCCTGAACTGAAGTCAACACCAGCGGTGAAAGGGAAATATCAAGCTCTTCGACCTTTGCACCACACCACAGAAGGGCATTGGCCCTGACTCACAGGGAACACAAATATTTTTTACTCCAATGTGTTTCTTTGTTCAATACACTCTTCCTGTTTCCTCTGGATCCTCTTCACACGCACCAATCTGATAGCTACTTTTGAGTACTGACATTCAAACTTGGAATATGATTTTAAAAACACCTCATAGGCATTTTTTAAAAGCTTCTGGGTCCCACATCTAGAGATTTTTGATCTCACAAATCTGCACCACAAACAAGCTTTCTGTGAGACTCATGTGTTCTTTGGGATACCTTTTGGTCTTAAAGAGAAACCCATTCCTTGAAAACTTCTGCTTTTCAGCCTAGTTGAGAATGTACATTGTCAGCAGCCAACGCACAGCAAAGCCAGCACTAACAGGCAAGAACCATGAGAAAGACTGGAAGCACCTTCTCACTGCAGCAATGGCTCCCAGCACCATTTTATAATTCCAATAAGATGCACAATTTACACCTCTTCTTACGAATCAAATTCTAGAAGCATTGTCTTTCCCAGATCTCTTTTCCGGACCCACCAGACTAGATTAAGTGACCCTTCTTTGTGATGACCCCACTTACAGACCACACCAATCCTCATCTTACATCTGTCTGTG
>CABHPR010138660.1:0-27861 GCA_902168415.1 Peromyscus melanophrys
TTTTTTTTTTAATTTTTTATTTTTATTTTTATTTTTATTTTTATTTTTCCCCCATGAATTCTGGAGTAAAACTCTGGTCCTTATACTTGGAAGGGAAGACTTCTGACTGAGCGTTTCCCCAGCCCAACAGTAAAAAGATACAACATGTAAAACATGCTTTTCATTGTAAAATACTCTTCAGTGACAATCCATTATAAAACACTTTTAGATGGCAACATTGTCATCAACATTAAGAAAATGTCTACCTTTTCCTTGGCCAGAACAGCTCCCGGATCTCGAGTCATTCAATACCACATGGCTGGATACTAAGTTTCGATAATCACATCCTCTGGACGCAAGAAGAAAGAATGGCATTTTCCTTTGTAGTCTGCTAAGGTGGGAGAAGTTCACCAGCTCCCGGAGGCCCCAGGGTACAGCTTTGGGTGTATCTGTTGTTACCTTACTACCTTATAAGTCCATGCCCGAACCCTCCCCCATTCCCTCTTTGATTTCACAAGCCCACCTCATGCATCTCAGTGGCTTTCACTCACCCTCCCTCTCCACTGAGCAGGCGCCGATAGGTCTCGATCTCTTCCTCCAGGCGTGTCTTGATGTTCAGCAGGCACTCATACTCTGCGTTCTGGCATTGTGTCTCACCCCGAATCTGGCTGAGCTGCTCCTCCACATTGCTAATCTGTGTCTGGATGCCAGACAGCTGAGCCATGTAGCCAGCTTCTGTGTCAGCCAGGGTCCCTTCCAGAGAGCATTTCTAAGATAAAGAGAAAATAAACATTCATGTTGAAAATAAGTCCGTGGATGATTTGGGAAAACGTCTGAGTTTTGTATGGGTAGTATGCTTTTATCTGCTATGGGTACAATCTATATTGTCGTTGCTTCTTTAACTTTCCTTGGCACAACTCAAATCAAATCTTTAATGGAAATAGATTTGTCCTGTGTGTGCATGTGTCTGGAGGCAGAAGTTAACATGTGTATCTTCCTGTGTTGCCCTAGACACTTCAAGACAGGGCCTCTCACGGCAACTGGATTTCACCGATTTGGCTAGATTGGTCAGGGATCCATCTGTTTCCGTGCACCCTACATCCCCAAGTTTTCACATGGGTGCTGGGGATCTGAACTCTGGTCCTCACACTTGCACAGCAGATACTTTCCCTGTAGAGCCATCTCCCCAGCCTCAGAGAGCAGCAGCATTTTGACTCTTGATGCTCTCTAGCAGACAAAACAGTTTTCCTTTTTCTGTGTTTATGGGCTTAGTGGTCATTTTGGCAAAGAAGGACAATTCATCTGCTTAACTCTTTGTTGGAGAGTGAAAAACTAACAAACAACTGTTGGGACATACCAGGGCCAGCTGGGATTGAAGCTCAATTTCCAAGGCTTGCATGGTGCGCCTCAGTTCCGTTATCTCGTTCTTGGCAGAGTTGGCCGCCCCAGCGTCTGTAGAGATTTGGGCTTGCAGGGATGCACTCTAAATGGAAATCAAGCACAGTTGTCATAGGCTGCGGCAGCAGAGGTGGTGACGTGAGCAGGGCTGCAGATGGAGGTTCTTGGTGCAGCACCATACCCTCTCGTTGAACTGTTTCTCCGCTTCCTGGCGGTTCTGCTCAGCCAGCGCCTCATATTGCGCCCTCATGTCATTCAGTAGTTTGGTCAGGTCGGTTCCCGGGGCAGCATTCATTTCTACTGTCACGTCTCCTCCAGAGCTTCCTTGTGTGCACTTCATTTCCTAGCATAGAGGGATTAAAAAAGGCGCCACAGTGATGTGAGTGCAAGCTGCCACTATCTAAAGCATGCGTCACTGGAAACAGCTGAAACCGTGACAGACCCGGGGACTTCAAGATGCAACATGCTCTCTGGCCATTGGATGTGTGGGGAGTTCATTTAGTAAAACCGAGTTTCCTTCTGTAGACTAGAGATCATGGAAAATACGGACGGCAGGGCTGCTCATGCATGCGGAGCCCATTCCTACCTCCTCATGGTTCTTCCTCAGGAGGACCAGCTCCTCGGTGAGACTCTCGATCTGCATCTCCAGGTCAGACCGAGTCATGGTAAGATCATCCAGCATTTTTCTCAGGCCGTTGATGTCGGCCTCGACACACTCCCGGAGGTGCATTTCATGCTCATACCTGGAAGGGGTGCAGGAAGGCAGGTGAGGGGACTCATCTCAAAGTACCTCTCTTTCTTCCTTTTTCTTTTCTTTCTTTCCTTTTTTTTTTTTTTTTTTTTTTGAGACAGGGTTTCTCTGTGTAGTTTTGGTGCCTGTCCTGAATCTCGCTCTGTAGACCAAGCTGGCCTCAAAATCATAGAGATCCGCCTGGCTCTGCCTCCTGAGTGCTGGGATTAAAGGCGTGCGCCACTGCCACCTGGCCTCTTTCTGTGTTTTTTTAAATTTATTTTTACTCTATGTTCATTGGTGTTTTGCCTGCATGTATGTCTCTGTGAGGGTGTCAGAAGCCCTGGAACTGGAGTTACAGGCAGGTGTGAGCCTCCATGTGGGTACAGGGAATTGAACTCAGGTCCTTTGGAAGAGCAGCCAGTGCTCTTAACCGCTGAGCCATCTCTCCAGCCCCAGAGTACCTCTCTTTCACACTCCTGGCAAAAGTTTTGACCTTGGAGCACTGTTTTTCATTTTTCTCTCTGTGTGTAACCCAGGCCCTTGATCTTTGCAGGGAAATTCTCTAACTGTTGAACTACATTTCCAGCCACCCTAAACTATTTGATAAATAAAATTGGCTGAGATTTTTTTTGATAATTTTTAAAAATCTCATAAAGAAAAATAATTTCTAATATTAATTCTAGCCATGTACAATATTTTCTATGAGTTATCAGCCTTAGTTTCCTCTCCCCCTTCTCTAGTTCCTCCCTCCCTCCCACTCTGTCTTGCTTTCTCTTCCCTTCCTTCTCTTCCAACAGTGATCTCTAAAATTTGCTCCTGTGAGCCATGCGTGGGAGTTCACTCTTGTAACATAGCAGGCTGGAGCTAGAGGCAGGAAGGTGAAGAGGTCAAGGCCAGCCTCAGTTCCATAGTGAGTTTGACTCCAGTCTGGGCTACACAAGCCTCTGTCTAAAAACCAAAACAACAAAACCACCAACTCCCCTCCAAACCAAACAGATAGTAAAACAATAAAAGAAAACCATCCACGTTCATCCCTGGTCTATTTCTGAATTTAGGTCGTGATCCTCCAAGGGGCTTTTTCCCTCAGCAGTTGGGCTGTGTTTTAGTCCCTATGGTACGTGTTTTCAAGGATTTCTCGTGTCTTACTTCATCCTGAAGTCATCCGCAGCCAGTCTAGCATTGTCGACCTGCAGAGTCATCCTGGCATTTTCAATGGTGGCTGCAATGATCTAGGAAAGAGGGAAGATTGAATCCTAGCTGATTTTTCTTTCTTTTTTTTTTTTGACACCTACCTGTGAGGGTAGACATCTCCTATGTCGTTAACTCTTAAAGGGGGGGTTGGCCTGCAGACTTACTTAGCTGTGGCTCATGTACACTTAGCACCACGGATCTCTGCAACTGGAAGCAGCTTCCACAGTTATTAGGGTAGACAAAGGATACTGCTTTATAGAATGCTGTCCTCTGCCTATTTCTGCTGTTTGGAAGATCAGTCACTTCTTCATTGATTGAAGATACTAATATGAACACGTAATTTTACTTAAAAACATACGACTCATACATCTATGGCTGAAATTTTCAGTTTATTATGCAGCATTTCACCAGATTCTATAGGAAGAATAGTCCTAATGATGAATCCAGAAAGACACAAAAATGCACAAACCTGTCAGTATGAGTCATGAAGTAATTAGGTCACACTAATTATCCATTGAGTACAATCACTCTCATATACCTGTCAGTTGGCTAGCCATCATTGTATGAATTTGATATTCAAATTTGAGATTCAGACAGAATACTGTGGTTGTATGTCATATGCAGGGCTGCCATAATTAAGATACAGGAGGACCCATTTTGCACACAGGAATAATTCCTTGACTTAACATTTCATTACTGAGCCCTTGAGATGGCTCAGCAGGTGAGGACACTTGCTGCTATGTCTGAGCTGAGTTTGAGCTCCAGGACCCAATGGTAGGAAGAGAGAACCAGCTCCCATGAGTTGTCCTCTGACTTCCACACCTGTGCCACAGCATGCATGCATGTCCCCCCTGGCCCACCCCCTGTACACACAGGTGGACACACATACACACACAAATAATTGTAAAAAGAAATTCATCGTAGTATACGATCTGAATAAAAGTGAAAGACAGTCCGTAAGAGCACAGTTACGAAGTCCCACCTGGTTCTTCAGATCTTCCATGACTGGCCAGTATCTGCTGTAGTCTCTCCCAGCTTTCCCTTTTCCAGACCCGTGCTTGCCATACCACTCCTTGATTTTCGTCTCCAGGTCAGTGTTGGCCTCCTCCAGGGCTCGCACCTTGTCCAGGTAGCTGGCCAGACGGTCATTGAGGTTCTGCATGGTTTGCTTTTCACTTCTAGAGAGAAGGCCCCCATCACTGCCACTGACACCACCAAGGCCACCTCCCATACTACCTCCATAGCTCGAGAAGCCTCCACTAGAACCCCCACCAAAGCCAGAGCCTCCACCAAAGCCAGAGCCCCCACCAAAGCCAGAACCCCCACCAAAGTCAGAGCCTCCACCAAAGCCAGAACACCCACCAAAGCCAGAGCCTCCACCAAAGCCAGAACACCCACCAAAGCCAGAGCCCCCACTAAATCCAGAACCTCCCCCAAAGCCAGAGACTGCTCCAAACCCACCCTTTACTGCGCAGCTACCAAAGCCCCCTCCCATGCCACTTCCAAAGCCACCCTTAGAGCCTCCGCCCAGCCCACAGCTGCCACTGCTTCCCTGGAAGCCCCAGGAAGAACCTCCCCCCAGCCCACAGCTGCCTCCACTGCTGAAGGTGCTTCCACCGGAGCACACCCTGCTGCTCATGGCCCCGGAGGAAGAGGAGACTCGGGAGGAGCAGGACCCTCTCTGAGTTGAGCAAAACATGGCTGCTCCTCCAAGTGCTGAGCTGTCTCTAGAGACTGGGAAAGGTGGAGTAAGTGGCCTGTTCTAGTCTGTCCCTTGGACCTTATATACACACCAGGAGGGTGTTCCTTTTCTCTGTCATTTCCTAATCCCTGTTACAGTTTTGTTAATCCCTAATTGGATAATTTCTTTTCCATGAACCTACTCTACTGGCTCTTTTTATGAGGCTGGGTCAGACATTAGAAAAAATAAGGTGGAGCCAATATCTTTTTTTTTTTCTTTTCGGAATTACTGTTTTAATCTTTGAGAGGTTTTGATGGCTGGTAATTCCTTCAGAAAATATAATTCCATTTGATTTGCTTCATGATTTCCCAACGTCAGAGTGTATCCCAGGTTACTGAATGTAATTAAAACCCTCGGTGTGATGAGAGAGAACATTTCTCAACATGTAGCTTTTTGTTTGTATTGTTATCAAAGTCAAAATAAGCGTTAGCACCAGAATTGATTTTGCATTTAATGAAGCTCTCCCCTCTTTGATTTGGTTATTTCTTTCTTGGTAATTTAAGATGAACTGATGCATTTTCCTTTTTTTCCCCCACAGTTGATAAGAAAAGTTAATCATATATTTCCCTGTGAGTATTGTTGGACATGCTCATTCAGGCAGATACTGACTGAGAATGACCGGACAAGGCTTCAGATTGTTCTAGCATGACCAGGGTGAGGCCGCAAATGCCTCATCCACACCTAAGATTCAGCTCTGGTCCTCCTTGCCCCGCTTCCCACCTTGAGATAAGGTCTGGTATAGTCTAGACAGCGGAAGAAGCACTTGCCTTTCTGATCCTCCTGCCTCTACCTCCCGAGGTCTGTGATTATAGGCATGTGTCATCACACTTAGTTTTGTACTGGGCTGGGGACTGAACCTGGGACTTTGTGGTCTCTAGGCAAGCATACTACCACCTGAGAGATACCACCAGCTCTCTCTTCTAGTCTTAAAAGCAAGGTATCCCCGGGCGGTGGTGGCATACGCCTTTAATCCCAGCGCTCGGGAGGCAGAGGCAGGCAGATCTTTGTGAGTTCGAGGCCAGCCTTGTCTACAGACCGAGATCCAGGAAGGGCACAAAAGCTACACAGAGAAACCCTGTCTTGAAAAACCAAAAAAAAAAAAAAAAAAATCAAGATATCAAGTCTTCAGAAATGGAGAGGAACTGATGCTTGCTGCTCCTGTCTCTGCTTTGAAGGCCACTGGAAAAGAGGAATCTGAAACTGCTGTTAATATACAAAGGAGCCACTTACACATGGGGAAATCTGGAGTTTGTTTCTATCTGTCCAGTCTTTGCTTAGGTTTTTCTGTTTTTGTCTAAGGGATATTTAGAAAAGAGGACCTTCATTTCTGATAACTCATGCTATGGTTAGGATCATCATCTCTTTGGATCTTCAGTTCAGGGACCTTCCCTGTTCACTTCCTGCTTTGTGTTGTTTTTATCCTTCTGTGGTATAGCTGTTTCCTTTTCTCTTGGCTACTAGTTCCTCTGATTTAAAAGTGTCACTTTAAAAGACTAGCAATTCTGGGCGGTGGTGGCACAAGCCTTTAATCCCAGCACTTGGGAAGCAGAGGCAGGTGGATCTCTGTGAGTTCGAGGCCAGCTTGGTCTTTAGATTGAGTTCCAGGACAGCCAGGACTACACAGAGAAACCCTGCCTAGAAAAACCAAAAAGACAACAAACAAACAAAGGCTAGCTGTGGGGCTGGTGAGATGACTCAGCAGATAAAGGTGCTTGCTGCCAAGTCTGCCCACCCAAATTTGATACTTGGACCCAAGTGGAAGGAGAGAATTGATTGCTGCAAGTTTTCACCTGACCGTCAGAATTCACTGCTACGTGTGCACACTGGAGGGCATACACACATACAGAATAAACACGTGTAAATTAAAAAATATAAAAGATCACCAATGTTTGACTCCACTTGTATTAAGTCAAATTCATAGACATAGACAGTGGCTGGATGGGGTGGGGGGTGTGCCACAGCAGCTGTTGAATTGGTAGAGAGTACGAGCCTTGCAAAGTGGCAAGGCTTCAGTGGGTCAGTTGCACAGACAATGTGAGCATGCTCAACACTGTTGAACTGTATGTGTCAAGTGATTATGATGGTAAGCCTGATGTGTGCATTTCATCGCCATTTTAAAAAGGTGTCGTTTGTAAAGGTGTAAATGCCTATGAGTCTTCCTTAGCTTTATACTCAAGTGACTGAGTTTTCCTAGTTGAAACGTTCTCCCTTATATTGGTGGTCTTTTAAATCTCGGGTGTGCTTTAATCTTTGTCCAACCTTCTTCCTTCGTTAACTTTTCCTTAAGCTGCTTTTATTGTGTGCCCATGATTAAATTAGGTGGTAATTACCTTTATTATTTGTGTGTGCATGCACATGGGCTGGACTGGCTGGCCAAAAAGGCTCAAGGGTCTGCCTGCCTCTGCCTCCCCCCCCCCCCACCTCCCTTTTGACATGGGTTCTGGGAATCAAATGCAGGGACCGGCAAGCAAGTGAGTGTTTCTTCCTTTGTAGATTATGAAGTGGGATCTTTCCACTCTGATGAATTGGGCTAAGGAGGTTTGTTGCTGGAAAATTTCTCTCAAGCTCCCAAGTCCCGCCAGCTCCCAAGTCCCACCAATCCCAGAAACCACTTACAAAATAAACACACAGACGCTTACATTATTTAAACTGCTTGGCCATTAGCTCAGGCCTATCATTGTCTAGCTCTTACTCTTATATTTAGCCCATTTCTATTAATCTCTACTTTGCCACGTGGCTCGTGGCTTACCGGTACTTTACATCTTCCTTGTTCTGGCCGCGGCTCCAGGCAGTCTCTCTATCCTTCCTTTCTCCTCAATTTTTTTCTCTGTTAGTCCCGCCTATACTTCCTGTCTGGCTACTGGCCAATCAGTGCTTTATTAACATATTTGTCATACAGACCATCCCACAGAGGTTTTAAGAAAGGAACAAAGGTGAGCAAGAAATCTGATGGCACTTAGCAGCCAAAGAGCCCGGGGCAGAGAGCTTTATGTGAAAGCACAAGAAGAGACAGCATTCAAAGGGGTTGAACTTCTCTGTGCTTGTGGCGCTTCTGTAGCTGTTATCTGTGCTGGAGGCTTTTGATGGCTTCGTTTATGATGTGTTTTAGAATATCCGAACCTTCGGGTCTTAACTGAGGAAGTATGGGATGAGGTGTTCCTTTTAATTTGTGTTATTCTCTTGATATGTTTTTATAATGCTGATACCCCTTCCTCCCTTTCCCTTCCTCCCTTTTCCTCCCTTTCCCTCCCTCTCTCCCTCCCTCGCTCCCTTCCTTCTGTGGTTCTCCTTCCTTGGGATCATGGGTGCACTGGTCCATGAGGGTGGAGGGAGCAGAAGTGAGGAACAGGGTTTGGATGGCTGTGGGTGTGATGGAGACATCCCTCTGGGAGATGACTTCAGTGGATCAGCTCAGCTTTATTCCAGAGTGTAGGAAATATATAGGATTGTGGAACCTGGGGCACACACTAATTTGCATTAAGTGGTACGGTCCAATCATAATGCTTCCTATGTGGCAGCAGGGCCCTATAGCAAAGCTCCGTGTAGAAGTCTTAGTGTGTGCAGCAGGGGAGGAGTCTAGCAGGAACTGTGCCAAGGGTCATGCTAGAGATAAACCAGGCATCCAGGCTTAGAGACAGCGTTCAGATAAGGTCAGTCCTCTGGACCTAGAGACATTCTTTAGATAAGAGCAGGTAGACAGCAGGAAGTGTCGATGTAGGGTGGGGGCTGTGGGCTGTGGAGGGAGTCCTCATGTTGTCGAGCTTTGGAGAGAGCTGCCAGGCCATGATAGACTGCAACCTCTGGATAGCAGGGCCTTCCAACTCCTTCCTTCCTTCCTTCCTTCCTTCCTTCCTTCCTTCCTTCCTTCCTTCTTGCTTTACTTATTTGCATTTCTGGGGCTCCAACCCAGGGACCCAGGGAGTTGCATATGCTGGCAATGTTCTACAGTGATCAACATTCTTAATTGTGTGTGTGTGTGTGTGTGTGTGTGTGTGTGTGTGTGTGTGTAACCAGTTGTGCAGAAGAAGAGTGTAGAGGTCAGAGGTTGACTTCAGAAAGACTTTTTCTTTCATTTCTCTATACAGCCATCCTCATCCTCATCCTCATCCTCATCCTCATCAAGACAGAGTCCCTTATTGAACCTGGAGCTCACCATTTCAACTGCACCAGCTGCCCTGCAAGCCCCTGGAATCCACCTGTCTCTGTCCCCTCACTGCTGGGGTTACAAGTGTGCACAGGTATGCCTGGCTTTTATGTGGGTTTAGGGGACTTGAACTAAGGTCCTCGTGTGTGTAGCAAGCTCTTTCTCCACGGAGCCATATCCTCATCTCTCAAATTAAGTTCTTAGGAGATACTTCCCTGGGTCTTTTCAGGATGGACCAATGGGGCAGGTGTTTACTGACTGAAACAGCCGTTGCTGCCGCCAAAGCTTTGAGTAAACAGTCAGTGTAGAAATGAACACACAGGCAATCTGCAGGATTTCCTTCTCTTCCTTAGTCTCCCTGAAATGCATTTTCACACTTTCTCCCAGCTGCGTCTGTGTGGCTTTTCCTCTACCTATGGAATCTATTCAGGAGACTGATCTAGAGTCTGTGATTTGCAAACTGTCTAGTGTATTTAGAGGATTAAAGGCTTTGAACCACACATTTAAATACAACTCCATTCTGGGCTGAGGTGTTAGGATTTGTTAGTAAACATTGCTCCCCATTGTTTCCAGACACCCTCATGTGTAACACTCACTGTATTTGCAATAAGGACCCGCCAAAGATACCAAATTAGTTCTTGGCATTTTCTTCAATTGTAATTGGAAGCATAAAGAAGGTAGTGAGTTTTCAGTGTACTAAAACATTCAGAAGTGACAGTCTGGGTGTCTGGCAGCTAGCCAGGGGTTGTCTGATCCCTGAAAGCTCAAAAGAAATGACCAAATTGCAAATGCCAGGGCTTTCAGCCCAGTGCTCTGCCTAAGTTATGTGCTGTTTTGTCCAGTGAAGAATTGTATAAATGACACTTTTTTTAAATTTTTTTTATTTTATATATATGAATGCTTTATTTTCATTTATACCAGAAGAGGGCATCAGATCCCATTACAGATGGTTGTGAGCCACCACATGGTTACTGGGAATTGAACTCAGGACCTCTGGAAGAACAGCCAGTGCTTTTAACTTCTGAGCCATCTCCCCAGCCCAAATGACACTTCTTATAGGGTACACTCTTTGCAGAATGACTTGCAAATAGTAATCATCTTTTTTATAAATTGTTGGCAAATAGATACTGGGCATTTTCATTTTTTTTTCATTTCAGATGTATATGTTACATGTTTTTGGGTCAACAAGAATCCCACCTTTGGATGAGTATGGCTTATTGCTCATGATGAATCTTTGCATCATTGAGAATGGAACTCAACTTATATATCCTGCCTGTCCTAGAGAATATTCTAGTGTGGGTTTTTCATACAAGGCACATGACCAAGGTAGGTAAGGGGAGTACCTAGTTCAGAGTATTTATTGACTGTTACTAAAGCTTTTGGTGATAGATGATACAGGGGAAAAAAGGGCAAATGGGACAGGGGCGGATGAGCAAGGTCACTGGTCCATTCCTGCGCAGAGTCATTGTTTAGAATAGTGGTGTCTCCAGGTTCAACTACTTGAAAGAAAAAAAAATGTTTTGTCACAGTGTATGTGCTTAGAAGTCACTCAGTGGACCTAGCAGTGTCCATCAGTTGATTTCAGTCCAGTGCTACTGTGGGGTGCCAGAGAAATTACAAACGACCAATAAATGGAGAGCAGACTGGGGCCAGTGAGAGGGCTCAGCAGTTAAGAGCACTGGCTGCTCTTCCAGAGCATCTAGGTTCAATTCCTGGTATCTACATCATGGCTCACTTTAGTTGTAACTCCAGTTCCAGGGGATCTGGTGCCCTCTTCTGGCCTCTGTGGGAAATGCATGCCTGTGGTGTACAGATGTACATGTAGACAAAACACTGATACACATAAAATAAAAAAAAGTGAGAGCACACATTATACCTCGTGACTGTTTCTCCTCCTTTGCTTCTTTGCTTCCTCACATTCTTTATTCTTTTTTTCTCTTTACTTGAGTCTTCTTTATTTTTTCTTAGTTTAGCTATTTAGTTTTGATTTTATCCTTCCAGAAATGGATTGTTACTTTACAGCTAATATTTGCTTATGAGTGAGTACATACCATGACTTCTAGGTCTGGATTACCTCACTCAGGATGATTATTTTCAAGTTCCGTCCATTTGCCTGCAAATTTTCTGATGTCAATGCTTTTAACAGCTGAGTAATATTCCATTGTGTAAATATCGATGCTTAGGTTGAGGGCCATCTAGGTTGTTTCCAGTTTCTGGCTCTTATGAATAAAGCTGCTATGGACATAGTTGAGCAAGTGTTCTTGTGGTAGGATGGAGCGTCCTTGGGGTATATGCCCAGGAGTGGTATAGCTAGGTCTGAAGGTAGATCGATTCCCAATTTTCTGAGAAACCACCATATTGATATCCAAAGTGGCTGTACAAGTTTGCACTCCCACCAGTGATGGAGGAGGGTTCCCCTTGCTCCACATCCTCACCAGCATGAGCTGTCACTTGTGTTATTGCTCTTAGCCATTCTGACAGGTGTAAGATGGACTCTCAAAGTAGTTTTGATTTGCATTTCCCTGATGGCTAAGGATGTTGAACGTTGTTTTAAGTGTTTCTTGGCCTTTTGTATTTCCTCTGTTGAGAATTCTTTGTTTACACCTGTACTTCACTTTAAAATTGGATTATTTGGTTTGTTGATGTCTAGTTTCTTGAATTCTTTATATATTTTGGATATTAGCCTTCTGTCAGATGTGGAGTTGGTGAAAATCCTTTTTCCATTCTTTAGGTTATCATGTTGTTCTGATGAGGTTTTCTTTCCCTTACAGAAGCTTTTCAGTTTCATGAGGTCCCATTTATTAATTGTTGATCTTAGTGCCTGTGCTATTGGTCTTCTGTTCAGGAATTTGTCTCCTGTGTCAATGTGTTCAAGGCTATCCCCCACTTTCTCTTCCACAGACCCAGAGAGGCTAAGTAACAAGGAGGGCTTAAGGGGCGACACAAGGATCTCCCTGGGAAGGGGAGCTAGAATAGATTTGTTGGGTGGACTGTGTGGGTCTCTTTACTCCTTGGGGATTGTTGGCTACTGGTCCTCCAGGGAGGATGGAGCAGAAGCGGCGGCGAGCAGAGTTCAGAGGGCTGTGAATGCTTGGAAGTAGCCTTCGGGGAGTCAGCTTCAGTGAGACAGCTCAACTTTATTTCAGGGTGAGGGGAATATATAGGATGGGGACAGCAGCTGGGGCATCACCTGATTTGCATTTGGCAGCACAGTCCTATCATACAGGGGAGCAGAACACCTAGTCATCATGCGGATGTGCGTGGGGGGCAGGGGGATGAACATTTGCAGGGAACTGTGTCAAAAAAATAAATCAGGCACCCAAGCTCGGGGATAGCTTCCAAATAAAGTCAGGTACCCAGGCCTAGAGACACTATCCAAATAGGGTAGAGAGGGGGTCCTGCTGCAAAGGGAGTCCTCCATGTTACACCGAGCTCAGAGAGCTATTGGGATATGGTGAACTGCGATCTTCAGCAGCAGGGTCTTCCAGCAGGATGGGTTGGGACCAGGAGGGATCAAATGGGATGGGGAGTAAATGCAGGGAGAAATGACTGGAATTGGGGGCATTTGGGGAGCTAGTTGGAAACCTAGTGCAAGGGAAAATCCATGGAATCTACAAGAGTAACCCTAGAAAGACTCCTAGTAATGGGGGACACAGAACCTGAACTGGCCATCTTCTGTAACCAGGCAAGTGGAGGGATTGGGACACCAACCCAGCCACAAAACCTACAGTTTGTCCTGCTTGCAGAGTGTTCTGGGACCAGAGCCTAGCAGAATCCTCATCAAAGAGACCAGAGAGACTTCATGCAGCAACTGATGGGAGCAGATGCAGAATCCCACAGCCAAACATTAGGTGGAACTCAGGGGTTCCTGTGGAGGAGGGAGAGGAAAGACCAGCGGAACCAGAGGGGACAGGGACACCGTGAGAACACTGGCCACAGAATCAATTGACCAGGACTCATGGGGGCTACAAGAAATCAAGGAGCCTGTAGGGGTCTGACCTAGGTCCTCTGCATAGATGTTATGGCTGAGTAGCTTGGTGTTCTTGTGGGATCCCAACAGTGGGGGCAGGGCAGTTGCTGACTCTTTTGTCCAGCTGTGGAACCCTTTTCCTCCACCTGGGTTGCCTCATCCAGCCTTGATGGAGCTCATGCCATCAGGCTGGGTGGCAAGCACCCTTACCTACTGAGCAATCTCAATGCCTCTTTTGAGACAAAGTCTCATAGGATAGCTCAGGTTGGCCTGGGACTTATTATGTAGCCCAGGCTGGCCTCAAAATTGACGTGCCCAACCAGACCTCTTCTTATGTAGTTACTTGTCCTTGTAAATCTTTCTCTTACCTTTGCTGTATCTCTAAGGTTTTCAAGTATTGTGTTTCCATGTAGGTTGGTCCTAAGAAATGTGTAATTTCCCTTCTTAAATTTGTTGCCAATCCATTGGCTGTTTAGGAACATATTATTTAATTTTCACATATTTGTAATTTTTCTTTTTTTGAGACAGGGTTTCTCAGTGTAGCTTTGGCTGTCCTGGAACTAACTCACTCTGTAGACCAGGCTGGCCTCAAACTCAAAGATCCCCCTGCCTCTGTCTCACAAGTGCTGGGATTAAATTTACACGCCACTACCGCCAGGCTACGTATTTGTAAAATTTCTAAAGTTCCTCCTGTTATTGATTTTTAGTTTTTTTTTTTAAAAAGATTTATTTATTTATTATGTATACAGTGTTCTGTTTGTATGTATGTCTGCACACCAGAAGAGGGCACCAGATCTCATTATAGATGGTTGTGAGCCACCATGTGGTTTCTGAGAATTGAACTCGGGACCTCTGGGAGAGCAGTCATTGCTCTTAACCTCTGAGCCACCTCTCCAGCCCTGATTTTTAGTTTTACACACCATTGTGATTACCAAAGTGTTTGATAGTTTCAGTCTTCCTGCATTATCCCGTGACCCAAAAGCAGTTGGTATCCACCTCTCTGTGCTCCTGTGATGATTATAGTCAACTTGCTAGGGGCTGTAATCTCCAGAGACCTGCCCCTGGCCATGCCTGGGATGGATTATTTTGACTAGGTTAACGGCAGTGGAGAGACTCACCCTAACTAGGTGGCACCATTCTTTGTGCTGGAGTCCTGGATTGAGTAAAGTGGAGAAGTCTAGCTGTGTACCAGCATCCATTGCTCTCTGCCCTGGACTGTAGATTTGATGTGAGTAGACACCTTAAGCTCTTGCCTCAGTGACTTCCTCACCACAATGGACTAAACCCTCAAATGTGAACCGTGATAAGCGCTTCTGTTCTTCAGCTGTTTTTGTTAGTTTTTGTTTTTTTTTTTTTTTTTTTTTTTTTTAAATCACAGTGACAGGAAAAGTATTGAATATGGATATGGCTGTGTTGGCTGGATTTAGGGAAAGGTGACTCAGGCTCCATCAAACTGTTTCCTTTACTCATTTCAATTCATCTTTCACATTTAGTAAAACAATAAGGTGGTTCTCACATAGTATCCTTCACATTTGTGTGGATGGGTCTTCACCTTGACAGGGGCTGGAGAGATGGCTCAGCAGTTAGGAGCACTGGCTGCTCTTTCAGAGGACCGGGGTTCAATTCCCAGCACTCACCTAGCAGCTCACAACTATCTGTAACTCCAGTTCCAGGGGACCTGATGCCCTCTTCCACATGGTACACAGATGGAAGTAGGAAAAACACCCCATCCCCACTCTAAAATAAAAAAAAAGAATGTTTCTGAGGATGATTTCTGGAGGGTCCCTGTCCATCTATCATCCTCCCCCTTTTTATTTTCCTCTCCTCTTCCTCCTTTTCTACTTCTCCTCCTTCTTTTTCCTTCTCCTCTTTTTCTTAATAGTGTGTGTGTGTGTGTGTGTGTGTGTGTGTGTGTGTGTGTGTGTACCTGTAAGTCTGAGAGCATCTTGTAGGGGTCAGTTCTCTACTACTATCATGTGGGTCCTGGGGATCAAACTCAGGTTGTCAAGCTTGGTGGCAGATTCCTTTACTTGCTGGGCCATCTTCCTCCTAACATCACTACCTAAAAATGCTCACCATTGGGAAGGCATTGATTCACAAGGTTTTTGATTTTCATGAGCATGTGTGTAACATGTGCAATTGTTTTCGTATAAAGCAGAATCATACTGGATCTCTGCTTTTCATTTTTCAGTGAATGACTAATATCTTTTCAGGTCAATGAATGAACTTGGACATTCTCAGTGGCTGTACGATGGTCTGGCGACGGAGCTTGACTGGTGTTTTCTAAGTGTACTTACTCACTCTTGGTGGATAGATATTACATTATGGCTCAGGTTTCAGTTTGATAAAGCAGGTGGGCAGACTAGACAGCTGTTAATAATTGATTGTGTAAGGACAGATTCCTAGAAGGGGAATCATTGGCTCGAAGGAAGCATGTGGAGCCTGTTGCTGTGTGGTTCTACTGATGATATTCCCAGCTCACCCTCCCCCAGGCAAGGTGTTGGTGTCTTTTCCATGCTCTTGACAAAATGGGTGTTTACTGTAATTAAACAAATAGGGATTGTTTGACATTGAAAATGGCATTTCTTGTTTTAATTTGCCTGGCTTTGATTCCTAGCTATGCTGATGTTGGCTGTGAGGCAGCATGCGATGCTGCATGGCCATTCCTTGTCTATGAATTGTTCGTGCGCTTCGTGGGTTCATCTCTCACTGATCCTGTTACCGCTTGCTTGTAGATCTGTTCTCAAGTTCGCATTTTGAGGAGTTCAGCCTGTCTATTGGCCACACATGACAAGGATACTGAGAACCCTTCATGTCTTAGGGTGCTGTAGGGAATTTAGACCCACAGCAATAGGTTCTTGGCTTCCATTCTACACTCAGCCCTAGAGATGACCAGTTAATGTCATTATATTGTTCAGACAGCAGGTGGGGCCAAACTGCAGCTAAGACAATCTTTTTTAAATTAGTGTCTATTAATCACTCAAAACAGTGGATTTCAGATGGCATTTCCATGCATATATGTATATATATATACATATTAAACTTATATGTATATTAGTTTACTTCCATTTAATCCCCTCAATTCCCAACTTTTATTCTTTCTCCCTTTCCTCTCTTGCTGGTTCTTGTCTACTTTCGCGACTTACCTTTGTGAGTGTGAGTGTGTGTGTGTGTGTGTGTGTGTGTGCACTCACAAGTGTGAGTTCCAGTGCTCATAGTGTATGTGGAGATCAGACCTTGAGTATTGGCCTTCACCTTCCATCCTGTTTTCTTTCAGACAGGCTCTCTTATTTTTCCGCTTCCTCCACCACGCCAGCTAACCCAAGACCTCCCATCTCCTCCCGGTGGTGCCAAGATTGCAAACATGTGCCACCACCTCCAGCTTCGTGTGGGTTCTGGAGATTTGAACTTAAGCCCTCACGCTTGTGTGGCAAGCGTTTTGCTTACACTGAACCATCTCAGCCCTTCCCCCTACTTTTTGATTCCACCAATGAGAGAAAAACATTTGACTCTTGTCTTTAATGAGTCTGGCTCACGTTGTTTGGTGTGTAGATGTGTGATCCCATCCGTTTTCCTGCAAAGGACACGAAAGCAATCCTCATGGCCAAATCCCGCTGTATTGTTCATAGATGCCACATTTCATTGTCCATTCATCCATTGCTGGGCATCTATGCTAATTGCATTGAGAGATTAGGAGTGAGACAGACTCCCAGGTAGGCAGACAGCTAGGGAGAGGGGCCACAATAAAGGAGATGAATTTCCAAGGTGGCCAGCTTCTTCCTCACCCTCCTGACTTGAGACAAAAGGGGGGCAGCTTAAAACTATAGGCTATGGAGGCTTTATCTCCCACCAGGAGGCCCCTGTTGATGGACAGGCTCAGCAAGTTCAAGGCCTGATCAGGAAAGTCACACAATAGTTCTGGGCCATTCAACCCTGCTAGCTCTCTTCAAACTGACCAACTCCAAATCAGGGGAGGAAAACTCTGCAGACTTGAGAACCCCAGGCCTCTGGAGAGAAGAGACGGCGATTTTTGGCTTTCTGAGGCTCCCTCTGCTTTGCTTTTTTCCCTGTGTGCCTGCTGTGTGTGTGTGTGTGTGTGTGTGTGTGTGTGTGTGTGTGTGTGTGTGGTGTGTTTCCTCACCCCCAAGAAACACCTTTCTTCACTGCTGAGTCTGTCTGTTGCTGTCTGTGATGTTGGAGATTTCTTTCCTGCCATCTGCTGTGCTCCAGATTTTTCCTGACAGATTTTCAGTTCTTTGACTGGCAGAGAAACAAACCCATCAAAACCCCTAGACCAGAGGTTCTCAACACGTGGGGCCCTTTGGATTTCAAATGACCCCTTTGCAGGAGTTGCCTAAGACCACTGGAAAACATAGATATTTGCATTATGATTTGTAACAGCAGCAAAATTATGGTTATGAGGTAGCAATGAAAATAGTTTTATGGTTGGGGATCACCACAGCATGGGGAGCTGTATTAAAGGGTTGCAGCATTAGGAGGGTTGGGAACCACTGATCCAGACTCTGTCACCATGACCTTGCTCTTGTGAGTTGTGCCACAATACACACGCATGTGTGGGTTTCTCTGTCACATCCATTCAAGCTTGTGCACAGGAGTGGTCCAGCTGGCTCTTGTGAGGTTCTCCAAAGAACTGAAATAAGACAAGATGGTTCAACACTGCATCCCTACTCTGGACTAGATAGAGTGTCCTTGGTGGTGGGCTCTTTTCTACTATTTTCCACTGAGGTTTGAATGTTTCCTTTTAATTTTGTTTAACTGTTACCTATTCTGTTGGTACAAGTCTGTCTTCTTTCCTTTCATGTTCCATCATCCCTAAAACATAAACATTCTCTCCTTGTGTGTACTTGTACATGAACATATTTGTGTTTGTGTGTGTGGGTAAGCACACGTGGATATGGATGTGTGGGGACCAGAGGTGTTTTCCTATATCTCTCTCGACCTTACTTTTTTATTGATTTACGTATGTATGTATGTATGTATGTATGTATGTATGTATGTATGTATGTATTGTTTTGTTTTTGTTTTTTTGAGACCGGGTTTCTCTGTGTGGCCCTGGCTGTCCTGGAACTTGCTCTGTAGAACAGACTGACCTCGAACTCACATATATCTGCTTCCTGAGTGCTGGGATTAAAGGTTTATGCCACCACCCAGCCATCCACTTTATTTTTTGAGACAGAGTCTCTCATGGAACCTGGTGCTCACTAGGCGGTCAGGAAGGCCCAGGGCCTTGTGTCTCTGTCTCCCAGCATTGGGATTACAAGCATGCGGCCGCACCCAGCCTTTTCTGTGGGTCCAGCAGCTCTGAATCCAGGTCTTTGTACATGTGTACCAAGTGCTTTACTGACTGAGCCGTTTCCCAGTCCCGGGATAAATATTCTCTTTTTAAAAATTGAAGTATTCGAAAGTTTGCTTTCTCACATTTCTGTAATCTCTGTGTGACTTATTTTGATTTGTGAGTGACAAGAAATAATACTTACTTCCTCCTTCAGCCCTGCCCCCTTTTCAGTCCCTGTCTGGTAGCCTTCCTGGAGTGATCTTTCTCACAAATGGCTTGAAGGGAAACTATCTACGTTTGGTTGTTGCTAGGGCTGGAGAACTTAGGCTACTGTCCAGAGGTGGGAGTGTGTGCAGCCTGGTGCAGGTGGGCGTCAGGCTTCTGGGGGTGCCAGACATTGTTTGGAGAGTGGTGGACATGCCCACTCTGGCAGATGAAGGGACCAGGCTGCAAGAGGGGTACATGTGCACAACCCCAAACAAGCAAGTGCTCAGAGCACTAAACTGTCTCCATGCTTGCCTGCCTCTTAAAAGGTGAGTGTGCATTTTCTGTAGTGTTTTACACAATCACAGAAAGACTACTTGTTTGTATTCTCAATATTGAAAAAGTCTCAGAAAAGTAATCCACACACTGCCCCCCAAATAAGAAAAGGTGACTCACTAAGCGTTGACCTAGATGTTGTCTCCTGGATGCAGATGGCCAGTTTGCTGTCTCCTCTTGCTGACCAACAGTTGCCCTAGTTAGAGACCCAGTTTCCGCAGGGCTGGCTCCAGAGGCTCCCCTTGCCACCCCACTTCCTAATTCCACACCTGCTGTCACACACTTGCTACCACATCCCCTGACCTAGCAGTGAGTCACAGATCCCCACTGCTGAGCTTTTCCCGTTATCCTCCTGCTGTTAAACCCGAGACCCCCTTTGTCATCTGCTGTGAGTGACTTTTGCCACCAACCCCCCAACTCTTGACCGCTGAAATTCCGTTCCATACCAACTGCAGAGACCAGTGTGGGGAATGAGGAAGAGGAGGATATGTAGGCTCATGCCCCTGTCTCTGTGTGCTCCTAACTGTTCTAGAGAGCTGACTCCTAAGCAGGGAGTCTGTTCTGTGGTAAACTGCACAAACATCGCCACTTCTGAGAGGGGTACCAAGCCAGGGCATGAACAGCACTGCCATGGGGCTGTAGAATTTCCGCTCAGCACCACGTGGTTTAAATAGGCTGATACGACTTTCTAACTTTGTAGAACCGTGTCTGTGGGAAATATCTTCAGCTTCCGAAAGGTGAGCATGGTGTGACCCCTGAAAATCCTGGAGCTGTGTTTTTCTTTTCTATTTCCTAGCTTGTTCAGCCTTTGACTAGGTTTGTGACCCCGAGAAAGTGTCTTGATGTCTCTAGACCTTCACACCCTGTCTGTAGAACAAAGACACCAGTCCCAGCTTTGTAGGGCTATCACAAAGCATCCACCCATTTCATTTGTAAGGACAGGAACAGGGGCTGACATACTGGACGTATGAAATGTGGAAAATCAAACATTTACAAACCAAGGTGTGGTGCCTTTAATCCCAGCACTCGGGAGGCAGAGGCAGGCCTGTGAATTAGAGGCTAGCCTGATTTACATAGAAAATTCCAGGCTAGCCAGAGCCACATAGTGAGATCCTACCTCAACAAATTTTATTATTATTATTATTATTATTATTATTATTATTATTATTATTATTATTTACAAAGTACTCTTGGACTATGACTCTCATTTAAACTGAGGACTGTTTTAAAATGTGTGTAGGTGGATTTTTCTGTTCTGCCTACTAGCTTCTCATTAACCACACAGAGACTTATTATTACTATGAAGCTCAGCTAGCTTAGGCTAGTTCCTAACTAGTTCTTATAACTTAAATTAACCCATTTCTATTAACCTATGTGCTGCCATGTGGCTCGTGGCTGTTACCTCTCCTCCTGCATGTCTTGCTTGCTCTCTGTCTTCTGGCATCTCTGCCCTTCTTCTTCCCAGTGTCCTCTGTGCCTGGAAACGCTGCCTCGCTATTGGCTGTTCAGCTTTTTGTTAAACCAATCAGAGTGACAATTCTTCACAGTGTACAAAAAGATTATTCCACAACAAATGTGTGTGTGTGTGTGTGTGTGTGTGTGTGTGTGTGTGTGCACATGCAAGTGCGCGTGTGTGCGAAAGTGTGTATGCCATAAAGCCTGTGTGGAAGTCAGAGGACAACTTTGCAGAGTTGATTCTCTCTACCAAGTGGGATCAAACTTGGGTCGCCAGGCTTAGCCACAAGCACTCTCACAAGCTGAACTACCTTGTCCTGCCTGCGCCTTTGCTTTAAGGATATACTGAAGATATAGAAGCCATTCTGTCCTTTCCCACTTTAAAATAATTAGGGAGTTTAACCACTAGTAGCATTTACCTTTCAAATAAAATTAAAAAAAAGGGTTGTAGTTTTTAACTCTCTGAAAGTCACCATCTCTGGACCTGCCTGGACAGTCACAGAAGGCGGGACTCAGTGCTGAGGGAGAGGCACTGAAGTCAGCGCCGTGTGAGAATCAGGGAAGCTGCTTCCGGTCTAACATCTCAGGGTTACTCTGAAAGCATGAATGAAGCCAGAGATCCTTTTGTCACTGTTTGACTCATGCGATACTTTTGATAGTTAAGCTCTATTTTCTTGTATAGTTAACAAATATACATAGTTCTATCTCCCCCCTCCCCCCCCCAGACAGGGTTTCTCTGTGTAGTTTTAGGGCCTGTCCTGGAACTCACTCTGTAGACCAGGCTGGCCTTGAACTCACAGAGATCCACCTGCCTCTGCCTCCTGAGTGCTGGGATTAAAGGTGTGCACCACCACCGTCCAGCTTGTAGTTCCATCTTTATGAGAAATAATTAAGTATGAAAGTGCGTGTGCCTGGTTCACTGTTCGATGCTGTGGTGCTGGTTGCCTGTACACTGTGGTCTGAAACACCACACTCTTCAGCACCACAGTGAGTTCTGAAATTTGTGAACGATTTTTATTGCCTTGTTAGGCTTTTGGGCCCCACTGTTGTTTCTCTTTGTTGGCTCATCCCAACAACAACAACAACAACAACAACAACAACAACAACAATAATAATAAAAATAAAGTTTAATATGTTTTCAGACACCTTTTGCCTTCAGTCGCAAACTTTTACATTCAGAAACTGCAAACATCACAGTGACCTAATGCTGCTCGTCTGTAACAACATAGAATAACCTCCCCATTTACCACTGCCTCCTGGTTGGTTGGTTGGTGGGTTGGTTCTATTAAGACCTTTTGGAGACAGGGTCTGCCCATGGAACCCAAACCAGCCTTGAACTCTTGGTTCTCTCATCTCAGCCTCGGGAACACCGGACCTCCAGGCCCGAGCCACCACATCCAGCTGCCGGCTTCATTTCTTACCGCCAGTCGAAAGCTCTCCGGCTCCCTCTGGGCTGAACCTTGCTCCCCGACCGCTGTTCTCAGCCACAGCTGCTCCTTGTCCCTTTCCCCTCTTTGTGCCTTGCATACATCTTCTCAGGTAGTTCTGAAGAGTCAGAGCCCCTCCGGTCACTTAGGGCCCTTGATTGCTTTGAAGACCACAGTGAGTACTGTAGCGGCACATTTGCATTTGACACTCTGGTGGCTGTCTTTCTAAAAGAGCTGGCTGTATAAAAACTTTAGTCCCCAAAGGGACATCTGTGAGCTTTGACAAGGGGAAATCTTTGCCAAAACAATTAGCGGCACACGCACCAACTATTTTCAGTTATATTCCTTGTAGACTTCATGGCGAAATAACGCCTTGCTTTATCTGGCAGGCACTTGCCTATCCATTCATGATGGCAGTTTGGGTTGCTTTCAACTCTCAGTTATTGTGAATAGTCCTGACCTCCATAGAGACCAAAAGCAAACTGCTGCCTTCTAGGGCCGAGGTGTGTGTTAGGGACTAGGGTGTGAACTGATTAGTGGTAGAGGTTTTCCTTCACAGTGAAGGAAGTGGTTTGGAACCAGGTTGTAAAGTTGGTCACACAACACAGTGATTGTATTCAGTGACAAGGAGTGTGAATTTAAGTGAAGTTTTACGTTGGTTTTAAAATTTGTTTTTGAAATTTTTTTTAAAAATCATTTTATGTGTATGGGTGTTTTGCCTGCATGGATGGTGCCCTCGGAGGCCAGGAGAGGGAGCTGGATTTCCTCGGACTGGAGTGGTAGGCAGTTGTGAGTCACCACCAAGTCCTGGGAGAGCAACCAGTGTTGGCCCTAACCACTGAGAAATCTCTCCAGCCCAAGAAAACAGTTTTTTAGCCAATAAATATGAGCCGTGACGTGCCACATATCATACATGATCTACTAGGAGATTTCAAGCACAGAGAAAAATGCTACTCTAAATCCTTTAAAATTATATTTTTTCATTTTTGTTTTGTGTGCGTGAGCAAGCGTGCATGATTAAACGTGTGTGTGTGTGTGTGTGTGTGTGTGTGTGTGTGTGTGCCTGCCTTCATATGCCACAACGCACATGTGGAGATCCAACTTGGTTCTCTCCTGCCATGTGGGTCTCAGGGACTGAACTCAGGTCATTAGGCTAGGTGGCAAGCACCTTTATTCACTGAACCATCTTGTTGGCCCTGAAGCGAGCATGTCTTTTTATATAGTCAAGCAGATAAAAACCATCATGCTGGGTTCTCAAGATAAACAATCACTAATTGTCAAATAAGAAGACCTGAAATATGTTTAAGGTTTGTGTCACGTGCAGTGGAAACCCACTGGAGGGTATGAAGAAGGCTGAGATTTGTGTGCACGTGTGTGTTCAAGGGAGGCAGAAGTCCTATATTGTAGTGCTTGCCAATTTCTATGGTCCAAATCCCTTTCTAGGACTGATATCAAGCCAGAGAACGATGGCACCAAAGGAGTTGGAAAGAGATTCAGAAATCTCTCAGGAGATGGTAAGCATTTTCAGTAGACCACTGTGTATAATTTATTTACAGTTATTAAAAATTTCCCTTTTTAGGTACATAGGTTTGTGGCAATAAATGTATAGTTGTGTACAGATTTACATTTGGGACCATCAGTGTAGCGAATGATGGAGGACTGGATGGAGGGCAGAGAAGAGGGAGGTGGGTGGCTTTCAGCATTTCTTGACAATGATGAGGTATTTTTTGAAGTGGAGTTTTCTCTGAGATCGTAATGTTTTTGTTTCACATAACCTGGCATTCTGGCTTTAGTGGTCGATAGCTAAGATTGTATCAGATGATCACAAAAGCAGTTCAGCGGTAACTACAGTGTTCTTAAAAGATGTCATCATCTTTTCTGTTTGATGCTTTCACAGAGAGCTCCAAGTCAAATTTCCCAAATGGATTACAATGCAGATAACTCGTCCACAGATATACAAGGCTCAGCTAAGCATAAGGGACCACATTTGATCCAAGGAAATCAAGTTTACGGTTCATCTAACAGGCATGTCCAACCTGTGGTCCACGGGCCCCATGTGTCTGAGGATAGTTGTGAATATAGCCCAACACGTTTGTAGATGACAGCATGGTGTTGCAATGTCAAAACAGTCAACACCCCTGACTAACGTGTTTCTCTTGATTGGGGGTGAAGAGTTATATGTAGTTGCTATGATATAACCTTAAGAGATGAATGGATGAGAGGCCTCGTCTATCCCTGAGGATTTTAAGCAGTTAATGGTTGCTGGGGGAGAGAGAGGCATTTTCTTCAGTGCTGTATACATTGGTAAGATTCCTACCTGCCTGTAAGCAACCTTAATGACGGGACTCATTGGAACACACACACACACACACACACACACACACACACACACACACACACACGACATGAAAATAGATGCAGGACTCATTGGGAAGAGGAAGGGGTCAGCAGGGGTGGAGAGGACAAGAGAGTGTACTGGGGAGTGAGTATGATCAAAATACACTATATATATGCATAAAAATGTCACAGTCAACACATTATTACATAATGTTGATTTAAGCTAATAAAGAACAGCAACACCACCACAGTGAATGGCTCTATTAGTATAATTTGGATTCAAGCCAACTTTTGCTCTAATCTCTCTTATATTTAGAATGTTGTTTTAATATGTATTCACCAGGACAGTGATTTTGAAATTTTATTTGCTGTAACTATTGAAATTGCACTGAAGTTAGCACTCACTGAAAGTCTACCTCCCTCTAAAGTACACCTTACAGCGATTTGTGTCCTCTTTACAATATTTTGAAACCACTGCTTTCCTTATTCCTAGTGACAGATGAAGAATGTGCCATGCATACATTTACCTCTTACGGCGGGAAATAGGCTCCTCATGTCAAAGTGTGGCTGATTAACGTGTCCGTGGAGTACTTTTATTCTCTCTGACCTTGTCTAGAAAGCCTTGTGAAAACCTAGGGGAAGATCTCTTAATGAGTTTCTAAACTTTCCACGTAAACCCAAAGCTGCTAGGGGTTCACATTCTGTGGCACGGCCAAGAACCTTTCAAAGATAAGACAACGCCAGCCACTAGAGAGAAGTTGCTCAAGGAAGGTTTATTGACGGTAGAGAAGGGCTAACAGACGGCTGTGGGGTAATCAGGTGAACCCTCACGTTCGCATGTGACATCTCTCCAGATGGACCGGGATTTCTGCCGCTGATGGCTCAGAAAGAGAAAGGAACAGAAGGCAACAGGACAGACATTCTTCATAGGCTTGCTCATTTCCCAGACGGATTTCATGCCGCGTCTTCTCTGGTTTTTTTTTCTTTTCTTTTGCTTATGATCTTTCTTAATTGCTTTGAGATTTCTCTTCCAGGGAGTGGAGCCTAGTGGTAAGTATTTTGCTACGCTGGTCCACCTCCTCTAGAACCTTCTTAACCACTATGGCTTTGGCTGAATCTGAAAATTCCAAGTTAAAAGAAGATTTTAGAGAGCTAGAAGGAAACGAATAAGAAGTTACATAAAGGAATAATAAGATTTCCCACCCCCCCAATGTAGGTTGGAGTAGGTAGAAAGCACAAACATGACTCATTTTTAGTGAATTTTGATTACTTGGGTAGGCCAAACCATGGTGATGTTTGACTTGATTTAAAATAAGCACACAGGTCTAAAGCTAGACACCAATGAGATCTACTCCAAGTCCTACTGTAGCATAAAAACAATGGTCTGTGTACTGGAGGTAAAGCAGGCTGACATAACAATGGAATTTTCTTTTCATTACCTTTGATTTGATTTCCAGCATTTCCAGATCCATAATCTTTAGACTTGTAACTCGCAGACTTACAAGCCCTGTGAAAACACCACAAAAGAGTGACATGGAGAGATCCGTTCAGTTCTTGATCTTCTGTCCTAGACCCAGTGTTAGAACCTCTTTTGCTCTTTGGAGAACATACTCAGTGGGTTACAGTGGAAACTGTTTTACTCTCCGTTCCTTGTTGTGTTTGATTTTGCCGAACGCTGCTTCTTCAGTTCTTGGCCATGGAGTGTGATGCTTAACTCCAGCACCCACGGTAACAGAGAACGACAGCCACATTTGTTCATGGTCACAGTCTTGTCACAGATCTAATCGCTAAGTGCATTTCGGGATGGTCATCCCGCAGTATCAGTGGAGATAGGGTCTGTGACTGCAGTGGAGTCAGAGTCAACGGATGTTCAAATATCATTGCAAGGATGGCATAGTATTTACAGAGAACCTACACACGTTCTCCTCTACCTTGACTCTCTGGGGCACTTACACTGTTGACTCTAGTGCAAATGCTGTGGGAGTGGCTGCTGCTCTTTAAGGTTTAGGGCACGATTAAGAGGGAGCCTGTGCTTGTGCAGCACTAACGCAGTGTTTTCTTTGTGATAATTTCCTGCTGTGGGCATTGGAATCCACTGCCATGGAAGAAGTGGACACGGGGGCGGGGTGGGGTGCCTATGGCATTTCCCATGTAAATCCCTTCACCTACCCTTCGTCTCCCCCAATGAGGAGGCAGTAGGTCTCAATCTCCTTCTCCAGGTGGGCCTTGACATTCAGCAGCTGCTCATATTCCAGCTTCTGGCCCTCGGTCTCGGTCCTGACCTGGTGCAGCTGCTCCTCCAGGGCGCTGATCTGAGCCTGGATCTGAGCCAGCTGTGTGCAGTAGTTGCCCTCGGTCTCGGTCAGAGAGCACTCCAGCGAGTGTTTCTGTCGGGAAGAATACAGAGTCAATGAAAAAGATGTACAGCCATGTTTGTCAGTCAAGTATAGTGGTGCATGTCTTTAATGCCAGCAGTTGGGAGACGGAGGCAGGTAGATCTCTGTGAGTTCCAGGCTAACCTGGTCTACATACTGAGTTCCAGGCCAGTCAGAGTCACACATGAAATCCTATCTTCAAACAACAACAACAACAACAACAAAAACAAACAAACAAAAAACCCCAAAACATATGTGGACATCTTTTTGGCAGCAAGTGGGGCTTTTAAACCAGTGGGTGGAAATTTAAAACAAACTCAGGGAGCAATAATATATTCCTTCCATACATACCGTGGCTAGGAGGGACTGAAGTTCAATTTCCAGGGTTTGGAGCGTGCGCTTCATTTCGGTCAGCTCGTTCCTGGCTGAGGTGGTGGCACCCACATCCTCGGTGATCTGCTGCTGCAGTGAAGCGCTCTGAAATGACAGCCAAGAGGGACAGATCTTAGCCTGGGAACAGCACTAAGATGCATAGGGATGGTGTCGGGCGAGAGTCACCTTCTCCTGGAACCAGGCCTCGGCGTCCCTGCGGTTCTGCTCAGCCAGAGCCTCGTACTCTGCTCGCATGTTGTTCAGCAGGACAGTGAGGTCCACGCCCGGGGCTGCGTTCATCTCCACGTTCACGTTGCCTCCAGCCGCGCACTGCAGAGCCTGCATTTCCTGGAGGCATAGAGGTGTTGAGCTGAAGTCAAGTGGGACTTTCAGGGAGTCTAGAAGCTTAGCTTTGGCAGAGTTTTCCTCTCCTTGGCTCTGCAGTGACCATCTCTCCACATTTTATAGCTCCTATCCATTTGGTTTACCTCTCAAGGCTGGTGAAGGAAGATACTACATCATCAAGTAGCCTGCTTCATTCGGGAAGAAATCTCAAAGGCTCCAGAGCCCTTTATTGTTGAGTCTAACCCTGCTCCTGGGGCTGCAGGTCCTCAGTTTGGCTCTGCTACCCAGAATAAGTCTTGATTCCTTCACAAATACAAGTCCTTAAACTACTTTAAAAAAATCCTCTGGCTCTTGTTTGGATTGTTTAAATATGCACCCTTCTGGTCTGTCTTCTTCAAGCAGGTAGAGGCCACCTTCAATGTTCTCTCAACTCAGCTACTCCTGAACACAGCCTGAGCATAGTCAAAAGGTTGAGTTTGGGTAATTAATGATATAAATAGATAAATATGTGTGTGTGTGTGTGTGTGTGTGTGTGTGTGTGTGTGTGTGTGTGTGTGT
>CABHPR010138660.1:32097-44313 GCA_902168415.1 Peromyscus melanophrys
AAATAATTTTTCATGTAATTTTTCATGTGGCCTTTTTAAACACCCTAGTTTTAGTTATCCTTCCCTCTACCCTCTCCTCTGCTCTACTCTCCTGCCTGTTTCCCCACCCAAACCTCCTTTCCCATGATTCCCCTTTCTCCGTTATATAACCTAGCTTTCATTTATCTTTAAATTGTTTTTGAAGCTAATCTCCTCTTCTTTAAAATCCTCCTCTTCTTCTTCCTCCTCCACATCCTCTTCATTCTCTCCTACCTCCCTTCTCTGTTGAGAGCCAGGCTGATCCAAGGGTTTCTCAGAGCCCTGGTGGAAGTACAAAGGGAACATTCATTCTGTGGGAGGTGTGCAAGGTCAGTCTGGGGCTAGGGCCAAGGCCTCGAAGGAGTTAAAGTTTCTGTTTCTGGTAACCTGGCTTTTCCTAAGGAAGAGACTGGAGTTATCAGTCCCAAGGTTGCTGTGTGTTTGGTCTATAATGATCTTGAGATAGACCCTGTGTTCTCTTTGTGCAAAATTGCTTAGCCTCAGTGGGGCAGGCATCCAATGACCAGACTCATAGGGGGGCGGTGGGGGTGGAGGAGAGATGGGAAGTGCTGGGGAGGAGCTGGAGGTAAGCAAGCAGAGAAGAGGAGAGTGTGGGTAGCCCTGCTCTTCATTGGATCATTGGTGACCATGGAAGAACCGGCCTGTTTGTAGTCTCCCCTTGGTGGCAGAAGAATCTTACTGAGAAAACAGAATGTGAAATTCCTATGCTGATTCTATTTTGCACATTAGGACCGTGGTGGTTAATCTTGGCTTGTCAACTCGATTGGATCTGGAATCAACTTAGAGATCTGCCTCTGAGTGAGTCTGTAAGGGTATTTCCTGGAAGGATTACTTGAGAGGGTTGTGAGAATGTCTGAGGGAAAAAGCTGTTGCTTTTTGCCTGCTTGCTTTGCATCTCTTGCTGACCAGTGTGTCTCTCCAGTGTGTCTCTTGCTGACCGGTGCATCTGTCCAGTGTGTCTCTTGCTGATCAGTGCGTCTCTCCAGTGTGTCTCTTGCTGACCGGTGCGTCTCTCCAGTGTCTCTTGCTGACCAGTGCATCTCTCCTGTTGCTCTTACAGCTTTCGCTCCCCTGCTGTCACGGTGTTTGCTGATATCTTAACCCCGTTCCTTTGGCCTTCCCACCTGGATTGAAGACCAGTGGCTCTCCAGGAGTCCTCCAGTCTTCCAGCAGCAGATTAGGACTGCTGAGGTAGCCCGCCTCTCGCACCAAGTAGCTACCGAGTTCTTACCCTCTTCAGTGTGAACATTGCCACAGCTGGACTACCCCGACTGTGCTGTGTAAGACAGTTAATACATTCTCTTTGAATATATACTCATCCTGTCAGTTCTGCCCCTCTAGAGATAAATGCAAGGACTCTGGTCACCATGGGTGAGGAGGAGATTTGGATTTGAATCTAGGTCCCACTATATAACAGCTGTGCAGGCTTTGGGAAATTCCTTCATCTCTTTGAACAGCTGTTTTCTCATATATAAACTAAAGATGAAACATGGAACTTGTAGTTTTGAAATATTAGATTGGTTAATGTGTTTAAAGTCTATTTAAGCCCACTTGATAAACATGAGCTGTTGCCACTGTAGTTCTGAACTGAGTGGCACTTCTGACCTGACGGAACCTAACTCCCACTCTGAAATGAATAGCTTTGAGCATCACAGTTGGGGTCATTCAGGACAAAAGACCCTGCCAAGGGAACAATCAGCTGGGTCAATGTCTCAAGAAACTGTCTCTGCAGTGGAGTCAATCACATCACATGGGAGTTGGAAAAAACTGCAACCCGGACAGAGATGCACCCTCAGAGGAGTGAGTGCTTCTGTTCTGAATCCCACGTTGTCTCTGCTCTGGTTTGTTAAAGTCCTGCAGTGATGCCCGTCATGCATGTTGGAGAACTAGTTATTGCATGGCTGCCTGCCTCATTTGGCCACAAGTGGAAAAATTCCTTTAACGGAATGTTCTAGTGTTTTTTCAACCCTAGCTGCACTTCGCAAGAAGAAGGTTGTATCAGACTTTCAGGCACAATATTATTTTTATTGTTATTTTCATTACTTTCAATTCTTTAAGAATTTATTACATGTGCTGGGTGGTGGTGGCACACGCCTTTAGTCCTGGCACTCGGGAGGCAGAGGCAGATCTCTGTGAGTTTGAGGCCAGCCTGGTCTACAGAGTAAGTTCCAGGAAAGGTGCCAAAGCTACATAGAGAAACCCTGTCTCGAAAAACCAAAAAAAAAAAAAAAAAAAAAAAAGAAAGAAAGAATGTATTACATTACATGCACTCACTGCATTTTGATCAGATTCACCCTCTCTTCTTCCCATGACTCATCCCAGATCCATGTTCCAGCCCCCTCCCAACTTCATGCCTCCCCCCCTCCATTGTTTTTTAACCTATTGAATCCAATTTGCTCATATACAGATGGGTGTGGAGATACTCACTGGAGAATGGTCTACCTAATCGGGATCACACCCCAAAAGAAAACTGACTCTCTTACTCCTGGAAGCCATCAGCTCAGTAGTGCCTCAGCTGGGGATGGGGCTTGGGAGCTCCTCCCTGTTTCATTCATGTTTGTTGACTGGCCTGATGCCGTGCTCATCTTGTGCAGGCAACCACAGCTGCCATGAATTTGTGAATTCGTGAGTGTAGTGGTCCTGTCATGTCCAAAAGACACTGTTTCAGTCTGGTCCTCCATGACTTTTGGCTCTTAGAGTCTTTCTCCCTTTTCTGAGATGTTCCCTGAACTTTGAGTCAGGGGATGTGATACAGATGTTCTATTTATGGCCAAGCGCTGCACGGCACGGATGGTTATTCTCTGCCCTCTGATGAGTTGTGAGTTTCTTTGTTAATGGTTGTCCACCGCACAGTGTCAGGCATGGTCTTGTATGCAGAGGATGTCAGTAAGATTGAGAAGCCCTGTCCTGCTTGAGTGGGGCAGTTCTAGGTTTGCTTAGTCAACGCCATGGGGTTGGGGAAAAAGATGCATGCATTACAAGGTGGAAAAAGAGCTAACCAGGTTCAGATTGGAGAACATTCCCCGATCATCTAAGCATCAGAAGAGTGAACAAACCCTAGTGATCAAGGGATATATTAACTTCTACACCCATAGAAGGCCAAACAGGTCATTGCACAGTTAACTGGGATTTGGGACCCGAGGTCACGGCTAGTGCCCTTTCTGCTTTCATCTGTTATTATTATTATTTTTTTTATTTTACAATACAATTCAACTTTACATATCAGCCATAGATTCCCCCCGTTCTCCCTCCTCCCATCTCCTCCAGGGCAAAGATTCCCCCGAGGGTTGAGATCAACCTGGTGGACTCAGCCCAGGCAGGTCTAGTCCCCTCCTCCCAGGCTGGGCCAAGGGTCTCTACTAAGCCCCAGGTTTCAAACAGCCAATTCATACACTGAGCACAGGACCCGGTACAACTGCCTGGATGCCTCCTAAACAGATCAAGCCAATCAACTGTCTCACCCTGCTTTCATCTGTTATTGAGGCAAATGTGACTGTGAGATGAAGCACTGTGTTTTCTTAGTTCACCCTTGGCATGGTCATGTGGGGAACAGCTGTGGAAATTAAAAAGAACCAGATAAAAAAAAATTTGTGCTGGGCAGTAGTGGCGCACGCCTTTGATCCCAGCATTCAGGGAGGCAGAGGCAGGTAGATCTCTGTGAGTTCGAGGCCTGCCTGGTCTACAAAGTGAGTTCCAGGACAGCCAGAGCTAGACATAGAAACCCTGTCTCAGAAAAAATTGCAACAAAGAACTTTTCATGAGATGGCCAAAGGTTCACAACATAAAAACAGAAACTACCAAGATTGTCTCATTTTTTTTGGAAAGGTTTACTGAAGCATCGGGGAGGGTAGACAGATAGGAACATTATGGTAACACAGGAAGGCTGAAAAAAACATGCTTTTGTTTCCAGAGAATGACCCACCTTTTCTCCTGAGAAAGGCCAGAAACTTCAGAAATCTCTGGTGAAGCCCAAATGGCTGAGAGACAGTACATGACTTTCCCCAAAGACGTCTTGTCAAGCTAAACCATACTTACTTAGGACCAGCATGATATATCACATTCACTCTCTCCTCACTCCTAAATCTAAACAACATCTCCATCAATCCATTTTCCAACCTTGTTTACAGAAGGGAAGTCTTTTAAGTCTTAACCTCGTTATAGGCTGCACCCTTTGAGCAATGTTAAAGAAACGAGAGGGGAGTTTCTTGTAACCTTTAGAAATATAACTTGAGAGGCACCAGAATCCTGTATATACTTGGATAAAGACACCTAAGTGTTTGCTGGGTGGTGATGGTGCACGCCTATAATCCCAGCACTTGAGAGGGGAGGCAGAGGCAGGCAGATCGCTGTGAGTTCAAGGCCAGCCTGGTATACAAAGTTCCTGGTATACAGAGCTGTCACACAGAGAAACCCTGACTCAAAAAACCTAAACAACAACAACAACAACAGTGACTGTCTTGAGAGAAGCCCACACTGATGCTTGGGTACATTTCATCCCTGCCCTGAACACCTCTCTATGGACCCATGCTTCAGATCCAAGTTAAAAATGTCTTTTAGTAAATCCCCAGCTCTGCTTCATATTGGCTCTCCAAGGATTTCTTTTCTCTGTCAAAGAAGGGTCCCCTCCATCTGTGTTGCCCATGACAGTAAGAGAAGAGGAAGAAAAGGAAACCCGAGTCTTGTCCTTTGAGCTTTAAGAACAGGCATGGATAATTTTCTTGGGTTACTTGACCAGTGGAATTCTGCAGAGGCAGCTTTGTGTTTTATGAATGATCTTTCCGTCATTACGGGGTTTTGGAAGGCACCCGCTGCTCCATGGTGATGTTGCTGATTTTAGAAGATTTTTCTTCTACAGAGTGCACTCTCAGGGAAAGGAGGTTGCCAAGTTGGTCTAGCTCTTCGACCATTGTTCTGACGAACGTCTCTTCCGTTGAGTCTATAAGGAAGTCAGGGGAAGTTCAGGGGTCAATCTTAACAGGAAAGGTGTTTAGTCAAGGCAGGTCTGTTTTTAAAAACTGGTTTTTGCAAGTTTGAGGAAAATTGAGATACAATGCTATGTTTAAAGTCAGTGCTTAACAAAACTCAGAACTGATTGGTTGATCTCTCTCTGTCTCTGTCTCTGTCTCTGTCTCTGTCTCTGTCTCTCTCTCTCTCTCTCTCTGCAATGGGTGTTTGAAAGCACAAATGAGTATGTATTAAAACAGTCTGAACATCACGTCTGGAACAGTCAATGCCCTCTTCTCCCTCCCTCCCTCCCTCCCTCCCCCCCTCCCTCCCTCCCTCCCTCCCCCTTCTCTCCCCTTTCCCTTTTAGCACTAGAGGTCGAACCCAGGGACTCCAAGCCTACTAGACCAGGGCTCCAATTCTCACCTGTATGTCCAGCCCGCATACCCTCTTTATATTGAGACAGAGTCTCATCAAATCCCTCAAACTGGTTTCCAGCTCACGTTGTGACCCAGACAAGTCTAGAGTTTGCAAGCCTCCTGCTGCAGTCTCCCAACTACTGGGATTAGAGGTCTGAATCACCAGGCCAGGCTATTACCTTCTTTAAATACCAGCTTGCCCTAGTTTAGTGACTTAAAACAAGCTCTTTTATTAAACAGTAAAACTGAAAAATAATGCATTCTAGGCATAAAGATATTGGAGGACTTATTCTTTATAACAGCCATTTTATAATTTGATCATACCTGTACTACGGAAATATAAAACAAACATGAAAATTGTCAGGTGGGTATGGCGGTACAGATCTGTAATCCTAGCATGTGATAGGCCAAGACAAGAAACAAAACAAACAAACAAAAAACAAACAAAATAACTATGAGTTCCAGGCCAGTTTGAGCTACATAGCAAAACTTTAGGTAAAAATAAATAGACAAATAAATAAATAGGTAAAGTCACAATGACTTCACTCGTTCATTCATTAGATCTAAACTTAAAATAAATTTTTAGTTAACAAATAAGTAGCTCATTTGATAATGCTGAAGGGGTTTGAAAGAATCACTCAGGGCTGTGGAGATGGCTCAGTGAGTGATATTCTTGCTGTGGAAGTGTGATGGACTGAGTCCAATCTCTAGCAGGTATGTGCAAAAGCTGGGGCTGTGTGCACGCTTGTAAACCCACCACTGAGGAGCAGAGACAGGAGGATCCATGGGCACTCACTGGCCGGCCAGCCTGGCCAAACTGACAAGTTCCTGACAATCAAGACACGCTGTCTCAAAAGAACAGTGGAGAGAAATTGAGAAAAACGCCTGAGGCTGCTCTTTGTCCTCCACAGGCACAGCAGACACACACACACACAGCAGAAACACACAAACACGTGTACACATGCACAGCAGGTACACACACACACACACACAGCAGACATACACAAACACGTGTACACATGCACAGCAGGCACACACACACGTACACACACACATACACACACAGTGGACACACACAAACAAGTGTACACATGCACAGCAGGTACACACATGCACACACACATAGTGGACACACACAAACATGTGTACACATGCACAGCAGGCACACACACACAGCAGACACACACAAACACATGTACACATGCACAGCAGGCACACACACACACAGCAGACACACACAGTGGACACACACAAACAAGTATACACATACACAGCAGGTACACACACATGCATACACATGCATGCATACACACACATGCACACACACACACACACACACACACACACACACACACACACACAGAATTATATTAACTAAACTCCCTTCCATACCATTGGCTTCATTCACAGGCTTGCCATCCATTGGTTTGTACCCCGTGGACTCACTTCTTCTGTGGAAAAAAGAGTAGATTATTATCTTTTTCTTTCAATTAGAAGCTCATAAATGATTGTGAATTGGAAATAATATTTTTTAAAAATTACTTGTAGTTTTACTTATGTGCATGTGTGTATATCCACACATATGCAGGTGCCTGTGGAGGCCAGAAGAGGGCACTAGATCCCCTGGAGCTGGAGTTACAGGGGCTTGTGAGCCATCTGATGTGAGTGCTGGGAATTAAACTCGCTTTTAACTGCTGAGCCATCTCTCCAGCCTCAGAAATATCAGTTTTGGAGTTCTAGCTTTCAGTAAGTTTTAAATTGTTCTATTTTAAAGGGATGTTAATAAGCTTTTTGTGACTTCAGCCTAGTGAAAAGAAATTAAATGGCTGTTTATGGCCAGATATTGTCTCTTCCATCCAGCAACATGGGCATCCCAAGTTCTTCTCCTGACTTTCTATTCAACGGTTCAGTGCCTGCTTGTAGAAGGAGCTGGACTAGGTGCTATAGAAAATAGAGACCTAGGTGGGTTTGGTGGTGCACACCTTTAATCCCAGCACTTGGGAAGCAGAGGCAGGCAGATCTCTGTGAATTCAAGGCTAGCCTGGTCTACAGAGCAAGTTCCAGGACAGGCACCAAAACTACACAGAGAAAACCCTGTCTCGAAAAACCAAAAAAATAAAAATAAAAACAAAATTAGAGATCTAAGAAACACAGTAGTTTGTAGTGTTAGAAACACAACACATTCATATAAAAAGTTATGTTTCATTTTTATCTTTTGCTTTTTTTCAAGACAGGGTTTCTTTGTGTAGCTCTACCTGTCTTGTGACTCATTCTGTAGACCAGGCTGGCTTCAAACTCAGAGAACTGCCTGCCTCTGCCTTCCCAGTGCTGGGATTAAAGGCGCGTGCCACCACTGCCCTGCAAAAAAGTTATGTTTTTAACATTGCCTAAAAGGTACTGCAAGATAAGTGAAGAATGAATGGTCTCCAAATTCTGAGGAGGGAGCCATCACTGCTGGCTTCTCCTTAGAATAGTCTGGAAGGCAGCTATGTTTGGCAGTATACCACCAACACCTACTGGGTTGCCTCTCCCAGCCTTGATATGAAGGTTTGTGCCTAGTCTTATTATTTCTTGTTTTGTTGTGTTTGGTGGATATCCCTGAGAGGCCTATTCTTTTCTGAAGAGAAACGGAGAGGAGGAGGGGCTTTTTGGGGGAGGAGAGGTACTGGGGTACTGGGAGGAGTGGATGGAGGGGAAACTGTGGTTGGGATGTATTGAAAACAAAAACCATCACCAACAAAAAACAAAGAATAGTCGGAGGAGGGCTCCTCCTGGCCTGGAGGCTGCAGAAGAAGGCAGCCTATTCAGTGTGAAATGGGCGAGCGTTGAGTGACAGCCACAGATGACCAAGTGGATTTTTAGAGTCAGCCTCTGTCAAGGCATTTCATGGTGAGGTGCTGTAGCTGAGAGCAGGTAAGAGTATGGTTTTGTTGTATTCACAACTTTACCAAAAAGGTAACTGTGGTTCAAAGAGGTTTAACCATGTGTTTAAATTTGCCCAGGATGTGATTCACACCCAGGACCACAATTCTGGAGCTTTTGGGGTCTTGGCTAGCAATCTCTGATGTCTCTCTAATGATATCTTCTAGAAGGTGGCTGTGCTCACCACTAGACCCTCAGTGCAATGAAACCTTTTTTTTTTTTTTTTTTTTTGAGACAGGGTTTCTCTGTGTAGTTTTGGTGCCTGTCCTGGATCTCGCTCTGTAGACCAGGCTGGCCTCGAACTCATAGAGATCCACCTGGCTCTGCCTCCGAGTGCTGGAATTAAAGGCATGCGCCACTGCCGCCCAGCTGCAGTGAAATCTTTTTTTTTTTAAATTATCATTCTGAACTTGACAGAGAATGTGTGGGGGGTTAAAAATGTATTTAAACATAAACATAAAAGAAAGCAAATTCTTCCTTGGACCAGAATACTGGAATGATCAAGGATTTTGTATTTAATTGTCCTTCATATAATTATGCATGCAAATAAACGTTTTCCATACTTAGATCTTTGATTTCTAGGCTATGTGTATGGCCCATGCTATATTCCTAGTACTCAGGAGGCTGAGACTGGAAGATCACAGAGTTCAGGGTCTGAACTACATAATAATTGTCTCAAAATCATCATCATCATCATCATCATCTTCTTCTTCAACAACAACCACAACACTCAAGCCAAAAGTAAGTTTTGATGTCAAATTTATGTCTGTTTTCATTTCATTGGATGCAATAACGTACATAATTGAAGATATATATATGTATATATGTGATTTTAAGAAGTTCTAGGATGCAATATGCTATATATTATAAAATAGAAAGACCATATTCTAAATATGTAATATATGCTATACTTTTGTCTTAAGCACATGATACACTTATGTGATATGTAACACATCTGTAATAAACACATATGAAAACCTAGTTACCACACATTTTGTTGTTTCACATGTTAGCGCTCACCGTTCCTCTCCATCTAGTAAGTTGCAGTACATGTCAATTTCCTTCTCTAAACACGTTTTGATGCCCAGCAGCTGCTCATGCTCCAGCTTCTGGCCTTCCGTCTCTGTTCGGATTTGCTGCAGCTGTTCCTCTCGCACCCGGATCTGCTCCTGGATTTGCTGGAGTTGACTGTAGTAATTCCCTTCAGTCTCGGCCAATGAACTCTCGTACGACTGTTTCTGAAAGAAAAGCAGGGTGATGGGTAGGAGAGGGTGACATGTCTGTACTGAAACATTCTTAAGCTAGAAGGAAGTGTTTGTGCAAGGTGTGCATGTTTTCAATTGAAAATCAAGCTGGTGAGATTCATCGAGAAAATAATGTTGACATTTGGGATTGGTGTGCCAGGAGTAATGTTTATGGATGGAATTCCTGTTACTTAACATATTGAGTCATTTAATTATGGAATTCATATTACTTAATATAGTATATTGTGGTCATTTAATTATATATATATACTACATTTACTGTTACAAACATTCATCTTATAGGGGCTGGAGAGATGGCTTGGCAGTCAAGAACACTTGTTGCTCTCTCAGAGGACCTGGGTTCCCAGCACCTTCATGGTGGCTCTCAACCATCTGTAACTCCAGCTCCAGGGGATTTGAATCCTCTTCTGACCCCCACAGGCACCAGGCACATACATGATGTGCATACATACATGCAGGCAAAACTCTCGTAGACATAAAATAAAAATATTAAGAATATCCATTGCATGTATGCATTTACTTACCTATACACATATAATGCTAGGTTTTGGATGTAGTTTGAAGATGTCTCCTCAAGGATTTATGTATTAGAAACTTGGTTCCAGTATGGTGATATTAAGATATGTGGGGACCTTTAAGGGGTGGGGCTAGAGGGAGGTTAAGTCACCAAGGGCACTGCTCTTGGAGAAAGTTGATACAGTCCTAGTCAGACCCTGGTTAGTTCTCCAGAGAGAGTTATTTTAAAACAGTTGTGTGTTGTCCCCTCCTATGCTCTGGTTTTGTGTCTCACGATACTCAAACTTCTGTCAGGATGCCACTCATCATGATGTGATGTAGCCGGGGAGGGCGTTGCCATAGCTGGGGCCATGCTACTTTGGGTTTGCAGCTTCCAAAACAGTGAGGAAATAAACTCTCTTTACAAACTAATCCCGCTTGGGGTGTTTTGATGCAGTAGTGGGAAGTGGGCAGACGCACGCCTCCAGTTCCGTTCTTACGTACCATCGCTGAGATGGACTGAAGTTCTATCTCCAGAGTCTGCAGACTGCGTTTCAGCTCCATCAGCTCATTTCTGGCCGCCGAGGCCGCTCCTGCGTCATCTGAAATCTGCTGCTGCAGCGTTGCACTCTGAAGAGGAATTGCCACACGGGTTAGGAACCCGCTTGACTGTTTACCGAACGAGCCCCTCCCGTGGCACCTGCCGCGGACGTACCTTCTCTTTAAAGCAGGCCTCTGCATCTCTTCGGTTCTGCTCAGCCAAATCTTCATATTCCGCCCTCATGTTGTTCAACATGGCCGTTAGATCCACGCCGGGAGCCGCATTCATCTCCACATTGATGTTCCCCCCTGATGCGTTTTGCAGGACTCCCATTTCCTGGAAAGGTGTAATAATCATTACTACTCAGGGGAGGATTTTGATTGACATCCAAACGCTGGTGTGGAGTGAATAGTGGACTTGAAGAAGGAAATGGTGTGCGAGGCTGTTCTGCGGGCTTCCTTACCTCCTCATGGTTCTTTTGGAGGTATGTTAGCTCCTCGCTCAGAGCCTCACACTGTATTTCCAAGTCGGTTGTAGAAAGCGTAAGCTCGTCCAACACTCTGCGAAGACCGTTGGTGTCAGCCTCAACACTCTGGTGCAGAGCAAGCTCATTTTCATACCTTAAAGGGTGTGAAGGTGTTTTAGAATTGTGATTACCAGTGGGTACAACTTGTAAAGACACTTTGTATGCTGAGGGGTAGCATGCTCTGATTCTGTATGTATTTTTGAGGCTTCTTGCGATGGCAAACTAGTAAGATAGTTTGAGATACCTATTAGTTTATAAGTACTGTTTTTTTTGAATTTATTTTATTTTATTTTACAATATAATTCAACTTTACATATCAGCCATAGATTCCCCCATTCTTCCCCCTCCCGCTCCCCCCTCCCCCCAGCCCACCCCCATTTCCATCTCCTCCAGGGTAAAGACTCCCCCGAGGATTGAGATCAACCTGGTGGACTCAGTCCAGGCAAGTCTAGTCCCCTCCTCCCAGGCTGAGCCAAGCGAAAAAAAATTTTTTTTTTTTTTGGTGTGTGTATATGTTTGCACGAGGGTGTGCATGTGGAGGTCAGAGGTCAATATTGGGTATCTTTCTCAATAACTTGCCACCTTCTTTTTTGAGACAGGGTCCCTCACTGAACCTGGAGCTCACCAATTTGTCCAGACTAGTTGGCCAGCAAGCCTCTCCTGTCTCCATCACACCAGCACTGGAATTACACATGTGTGTTGCTGTTCCCTTCTTTTTATGTGGATGCTGGGGTCTGAACTCAGGTAGACCCTCACAATTTTGTGGCAAACCCTTTACTCACACCCCAGCCCCTATAAACACATTGTTTTAGAGGTGCTGTTTCTTTACAGTTGATCTTTGCCGTCCAATAACATGTCAGAATAAAATAGTGTCAGATTTTTAAAAATGTAGGATAGATCTTTTTATAAAGATTATTAAATTCTACTTCTTTGTTGATCTAGAGTGGTTTCATTAAAATAGTTTGTTTGTGGGGGGGGGGGTGGCTGGAGAGATGGCTCAGTGGTTAAGACCACTGACTGCTCTTCCAGAGGACCCACATCTGACTCCCAGCATCCATATGGCGG
>CABHPR010138660.1:44323-57202 GCA_902168415.1 Peromyscus melanophrys
GTGTGAGAGAGACTGTCTCAAAAAACATGGTGGAGAGCTCCGGAGGAACAGCCTCTGGCCTTCACACACACGTACACCCACCCACCCACATGTGCACCACACACATGAACGCACAACTGCACATATACACAAACAGCACATCAAATCTGAAAGATTCCATTCGCTCAATATTCACGGTGCACACCATACCAGCCTGTTTGATAATGACACAGATGGTGGCGAATGGTCTTTGCCAATTCAGAAGGGTGAAACGGTTTCTCTTGAGGGTTCAGTCAAAGGAGCTCTACCATATACACACTAATATATGCTGCCCTTGTGGGGTGTGGCAGTTTCCAATTTTCTCAGTAATGAATGGCCACTACACTTGGCTTCCTCATCGGGAATCACATGAGGTCTGTCTCCTGCTAATCATTGCTTTTCTAGAGTCAATTATATAAGCGGTATATATAGAGAGTGATCCAAAGAAAAGCACCACCCTTTTAAACTGTCCAGTTGCTTGTCAAGTCAGCTGAGTCTGTATAGAACAAGAGGTCACCTGTTAGAATTTTACACAGAATGAAGATATCAAATGAGATGACAGTATCTTCCTTCTCTCTCTGTCTCTGTCTCTGTCTCTGTCTCTCTCTGTCTCTCTCTCTCTACATAGCCCTGGCTATCCTGGAACTAGCTATTTAGACCAGGCTGGCCTTGAACTCATAGAGATCCAACTGCCTCTGCTTTCCAAGTACTGGGATTAAAGTCGTGTGCCACCATGCCTGACTAGATGACAGTATTTTACTGACCCTTTTGTAGTCAAATATTGTCCTCTGAGCCCTGATTTTACATGCATGCACACACACAGCATGTGCATTCTTTTTTGGGTAAGCGCTGGCGGTCTCCTAGCCATAGGAGAAAAGGTACAGACTTAGGCAAGTTGGAGAGGAAGTCCCATTTTTTGTCTCCATTTGTACAACTCTGGGAATCACCGCTTCTCTTTGAATCTGATTCTTCTTTTGGAGATAATGATGTGAGTTGTGAAGTCTGCCTGCCTTCGCCTCAGGGGGCATCGTGGATTAAGTCGTGGGTGAAATAACCAAGCAAACCCTTAATGGAAAGGGTGGTTATTACTGTCATTAGTCACCTTTCGCTTCAGACTCAACCTTCATGCCTCTCTTTGCTTCTTATTTATGCCTCTTTAAAGAAACTTAAGCCCGCTTAATTAACTGACCAAAGTGAAGGCCAGGCGGGGAAACTAGGGAAGATATTTTTGCTCTGCAGAGATTTTTGGTAAAGGTAAAATGCCCTTTCTTCTCGAGCACGTCAAAATAATTGTATTTGCAGGTCTCCAGGGCTTATTAACATCTAGGCATAATTTTTGAGCAGATGTCAACATAGTAATCAGTGGATAAAAATCCCGAGTGAGTAACATTATGAGGATGAACATTCTTAAGAATTTTTTTCAGCTTCTAAAGCAAATCTGCCTCATCTTTCATACTTACCATGGCTAAGAGGGACTGCAGCTCTATCTCCAGGGTTTGGAGAGTCCGTTTCATCTCAGTAAGTTCGTTCCTGGCTGAGGTGGTGGCTCCAGCATCATCTGAAATCTGCTGCTGCAGAGTAGCGCTCTGCAAAGTCAGGAGTTGGTGTCAGGGTGGGGACAGGGGCATCCACTCCTGGTGCCAGGCGTGTGCCCGCGAGCCTGCTTTTACCTTCTCCTGGAACCAGGCCTCGGCGTCCCTGCGGTTCTGCTCAGCCAGAGCCTCGTACTCCGCTCGCATATTGTTCAGCAGGACGGTGAGGTCCACACCCGGGGCTGCGTTCATCTCCACGTTCACGTTGCCTCCAGCCGCGCACTGCAGAGCCTGCATTTCCTGAAATGGGTTCGTTCAGCCACTTTAAGTTCTGACTGTTTGTAAGAGAGGCAAGTGGACAGGATTCATACCGCTCAAAGCTTTTTGTGAGGTCTGTTTCTTTTTCTCTTTTGACACAGTCTTACTCTGGAGCCCAGGCTACCCTTGAACCCTCAGCCACCCTCTGGTCTGAGATCTGGGATTGCAGCTGTGAGCTACCATCATGGGCTGGTTTGCTTCATTTGAGAGGGAATAACAGAAATATTTCAGAGGTGTAGAAGGAAGTTAAAACCACTTGATATTAAGATATGCTATTTACCGTCTGAAATTAGATTCTGATTTCGGCAACGAGGCAGGCTATGAAGACAGGGAAGGTTGAGTGCCTACCTCCGCATGGTTCTTCTTGAGGTATGCCAGCTCCTCGCTGAGCGTTTCCAACTGCACCTCGAGATCAGTTCTGCACAGGGTCAGCTCATCCAGGACCCTCCGCAAGCCGTTGATGTCTGCCTCCACGCTCTGGTGAAGTGCCAGTTCATTTTCGTACCTTAGAGAGGTGTTGAAAAGGTTCAATTCTCTCCCACCAGGTTTGAGTCACCCTACATTTCAGCTCATCCTAAAGCTTAACCTAATCGATCAAGTTTCAGTGAGACTACCCATGATGGAATAGGCACACTTCTGTGAAGCAAGATAATGGGGAAAATTTTCCAAGTTAATTAGGTTAATTAATGAATGCTTTAAAATGAACAAATGGACAAAGACAGAGAGCAGAGAAGACTCTCAACGGTCCAAGGAAAAGAGGGAAGTCCCGGGGTAACATCTGGGCTGTTTTTCTTTGGCTGAACTCACTTCATTCTGAAGTCGTCAGCAGTCAGTCTGGCGTTGTCGTTTTGCAGGACGATGTTGGCGTTATGCGCAGTTGCAGAGATTATCTGAGGAATGGAGAGATTATCTGATGAGTGGTCAGAGGGAGGACATCATAAAATATTCAAATCTCCTCGCAATTAAGTACCATGTGCAATCATAGAAATTCTTGCACCCAGAGCTGATGGTAAGACGTTTGAAAATGGGGACTTAGGATATAGGCAATTTTACTTTATATTTTAACTTCCACTTTACCTTAAAAAATTCCCTTTTACATTTATAAATCTCTAGTTGGAGATGTTGGGCAGTTTTTTTAAAAAAATATTTTCACATTACTAAAAACATGCATGCATGCCTAATTTCAGATGATGGGTGGGTCATACTCAAAGATTATAATTGTAATATAAATTATTATTGTTGCTTTTTAAAGTTCATGTATTTTATGTGTATTGGTGTCTTGCCTGCATGCATGTTTGTGCACCATGTGTATGTCTGGTGCCCCCAGAGACTGGGAGAAGGCTTCAGATCCCCTGGAACTGGAGTTACAGAGGGTTATGAGCCACCGTGTAGATGCTGGGAATTAAACCCAGGTCTTCTGGAAGAGCAGCAGCCACTAAACTGCTGAGCACCTCCCCAGCACAGAAGTTATTTTGAATATTGATAATGAAGTTCTAGAAGCTGTGCTCCATGTCCTGCTGTGACCTGTTCTACTTTTCTTTGTCCATATGCCCCATGTCACTTTACTTCTTACCTGGGTCCTGAGGTCTTCAATGATTGGGAAGTATAGACTGTAGTCATGATCGAGGCCACGGCAGGACCCAGGTCCGAATTTTTCATACCAGTCCTTGATCTTCTGCTCCAGGTCAGCGTTGGCCTCCTCCAGCGCTTGGACATTCTCCAGGTAGGAGGCCAGCCGGTCATTGAGGTTCTGCATGGTGACCTTCTCATTGCCTGACAGGAGGCCATGCTCATTCGTGGTAAAGGCCCCACAAGAAGCGCTGCCCAGCCCTCCTGCGGCTGAACTGCCCCCAAAGGCGCAGGAGAAGCCACTTCCAATGCCTGGCACTCCGCATGTACTTCCAGCCCCCAAGGCTGCTCCTGCGCTGGAGAGCCTCACGGAGCCCAGCCGTCTGGATGCAGAGGAAAAGCGAACGGACATGGTGCTTACACTGGAGTGCTGCTCTGATGGCGAATGTCCTGTGGGGTGAGGACTGCTTTATATATACATCGTTAGGGTGTCGCTGGGTGAACTATGCCTCTCCTAGCAAAACGGTGCTTGCCAGCTCATTGAGAATTATCGTAAGTGGTGCCATTTTCCCCTAATGAATGTCTTACGCTGCTGTGTCCACTTCCGTAGGTGGATAGTTACCTTGATGTTTGTTATCTCTGGGAGGGAGCAGGGTGGAGTATTATCAAAGTTATTATAGTGATGCCTTTCAATTTAGTGTGAGCCACCCTTCCTGCCTTCTAGGCTCCAGGAGTATAAAATTCCTTAAAGAATTAAAAAGTAGTGTGGTAGATACAGTTCTCTTTCCCTTGACCAACAATATCTGCATTACTCTGGTAAGTAGATCATCGTCCGCTTTGTTCCCTATCAGAGACATTGAAAGTAATTTCAAGACCGTGGGCCCTGGATTCTAGAGGAAGGAAGCTGAGTTTTAAATAAATTAAAAAAAGTCCTTTTTTTGGAAACAGAAGGTTTTCCCTTGATCTTTTATTATTCCTGGATTACCATTTAATTTGCACAGACCCCCCCCCCCCCAGCTATGTTGCTAGACAGGTCATATGGGGGAATCCATTAGCCTCCACGGCCCCCAGTTTCTTTAGCTGTGAATGAAGGACGTAGCTTACAGCCTCCTGTTTCCTCTCTGTCTGTGGGTTCTAGTACTTCTGTATATCTTCCTTTTCTTAGAATATTTCTGCACATGCCTCCTCTACTTTCCACCTCCTACTCCTTCCTGAATTTTGATTCTATTATTTTAGAGACTTCAGGTTTATCTGGAATCACTGCATACTTCCAATCCAGCCTTTCCTTTTCCTCCCTTCCCCTCTCCTCCCTTCCCCTTCCTTCCCCTCCCTTTCCCACCTCTTCTCTTCCCTTCTTCCATCTGACAGGGTCTTACTATGTTGCCCAGGCTAGCTTTGAACTTGTGGTTCTTCTGCCTCAGCCTCTGGAGTGATGGTTTTATAAGTTTGGGCCACAGTGCCTGCTCAGCCATTGTTCCTTATGTTTATTCTTCCATATCTATCTCTTGGTTCCACTAGTCACTGATCACCTCCGTCACACCGAGGTTTAGACAGTTGCCCTCTGAGAATCCCTCCACACCCCCGGCTGCTCCCCTCTCCCTTCTGTTCACGCTTTGTCCGTCCCACATTTGGCCGCTGTGTGCTCACAGTTTTGAGCTTGCCCTGTAAGCCTTTTCCCGACACAGCTGTCACCTTGCCAGCTTGCCATCCGATTTCACCATGGCCCCTTCCCATCTTTTTGCTTCTCGTTCATGTTGTTCTTTCCATCAGCTTCTTTCCTCATTTTTTAAAATTTAAAATGTAAGATCTTGCATTTTCCAGGAACAACTGATGTCATTTTTAGTTGTGAATATTTGAAATGAATAAGCTAAGAACACCAAATTTCATAACTTACTAGGTAAGCCTGCAGAGAAGAAAAACAGAAAATTTGAATCAAGAAGCAATGTTCAAGGGCTGGAGAGGTGGCTCAGCAGTTAAGAGCACTTGCTACTCTTCCGGAGGACCAGAGTTCAATTCCCAACACCCATACTAGTAACTCACCACAACCTGTAACTCCAATTCCAGACGGTCTGATGCCCTCTTCTGGCCTCCATGGTCACCTACACACACACACACACACACACACACACACACACACACACACACACACACACACACAGTTAAAAATAAAATAAATCCTTAAAAAATGTCCGTTCAGAAAACTACTGCTTCGCCGGGCAGTGGTGGCGCACGCCTTTAATCCCAGCACTTGGGAGGCAGAGGCAGGTGGATCTTTGTGAATTCGAGGCCAGCCTGGTCTACAGAGCAAGATCCAGGAAAGGCGCAAAGCTACACAGAGAAACCCTGTCTCGAAAAAAAAAAAAAGAAAACTACTGCTTCAAAAGGTAATTAAAAAATAACGTTAAAAAGAAATATTATCAAATTACTTTAATAACTTGCTGCAGTACATAAAATGATGATACAACATCATTTCTTGCAGTTTGTAAGTTTATGCTGTTATATGTACAGTGTTATTATCCCTATTATATATTATAAATAGTAGATTTTTTTTTTGCATTTTTTGAGACAGGGTTTCTCTGTGTAGCTTTGGCAACTTTCCTGGAACTCACTCTATAGCCCAGGCTGGCCTCGAACTCACAGAGATCCGCCTGCCTCTGCCTCTGGAGTGCTGGGATTAAAGGTGTGCGCCATCACCACCCGGCTAGTAGATGTTTTTAAAAGACAAATTTTAGTATTTTTAACTGAATATTTTCCTGACTTTTGAACAAGGGACTCACCATCTTTATTTTCCATTGAGTCCTGGAAATTGTGCAGCCAGCTATGAGTGTTCTGTTCTTTTCTGAGGAAGCTGAAGGGTTCTGTAACAAGACCTTGAGATGCATAGATCTGCAAACTCCTCATAAAGGAAGCCTATCCCCCAATGGTCCTGGAATGAAATACAGGTATTTCTAAATATGGAGGCCTCCCCTTGAAAATAAACAGAATCTCAAAAATATACTACAAACAATCCAACCTGACAGGTAGGCTTAAAGTTACAAATGAGAAATGGTACTCAGGAACAAATATAATAAAGGAAGCTGAAGAAAACATTCAAAACAAACCACTTATAAATTATTAACTTTAGAAGAAACAAAATATTGCATATTCGAAAGATGTCTAGAATAGCTCAAATAGAACAGCAAACACAAGAAAAGCTTTTAATTAAAAAACATGCCAATGGGGATTTGGGGTGACAGGATGCCATTCCTCATTGCTTCTTCAGCTTATTTTTCTGAGCGAAGTCTTTTACTGAACCTGGAGGTCACCATTTCAGGTCCACCAGCTCCCAGCAAGCTCTGAGCATCCACTTGTCTCTGCCTTCCCAGTGCTGGGGTGACGGGAACAGGCTGTGTTCTCTGCTATTACATAGGTTCTGGAGATCCAGCTCGTTTTATCCACTGAGTGGTCTCTCTAGCCCCAGAAAGAGCTGTTTGAGTTAAAAATTAACTTGCAGGTCTGCATTGCCGCTCAGTTGGTAGTGCGCATGCCCAATATGTATGAGCCCAGCGGTCTAGTCCTGGTACTGCCTAACCTAGATGTGGTGGGGCGTGCCTGTAGTCACAGCACATGGAAGGTAGAGAGTCTGGAACACCAGAAATTCAAGGTCATCCTTGGTTATATACGGTCCCTGAGGCCAGGGTGGGCTACATGAGATCCAGTCTCCCAAAACTGAAGCAATAACAACAAACAAATGAAGAATTCCCCCAAAGTTCCAAAATAAAACCTTTTAAAAAAATATTTACTTATTCATTTAAAATTTTTTTTTCATTTTACATACCACTTCCAGTTCCCCCTCCCTCCCCTTCTTTTTAAAAAGCCTTTTAAGAATGTGAGCTGGCCAGGCATTGGTGGTGCATGCCTTCTGTCCCAGCACTCGGGAGGCAGAGGCAGGCAGATCTCTGTGAGTTCAAGGCCAGCCTGGTCTACAGAGTGAGATCCAGGACAGCCAGGGCTACACAGAGAAACCCTGTCCCATCCCCCTTCCCCCCACCAAAAAAAGAGCATAGGCTCTCTCAAGTTTGAGGTCAAGCTGTCTCAGTCAATCAATCAATCAATCAATTCAATCAGTCAATAAAACATAGCCCTGATTTAATAAGAAGGGGACAGTGGTTCCCCTTGGGGATCAAATGACCCTTTCACAGGGGTCATCTAAGATCATTCTGCAAATCAGATATTTACATTATGTTCATAACAGTAGCAAAATTACAGTTACAAAGTAGCAACGAAATAATGTTATGGTTGGGGTCACCTTGACATGAGGAACTGTATTAAAGGGTCGCAGCATCAGGAAGGTTGAGAAGCACTGAAGGGGGTGCTCTGAAAGTGGAGGTTTTAATGGGGATGGATAGAATTTTTTTTCTTTTTCTTTTTTGAGACCAAGTCTTTCTGTGTAGCCCTAGCTAGCCTGGAACTTTGATGTAGACCCAGGCCTCAGACTTGAGGAGATCCACCTACTTCTGCCTCCTGAGTGCGGGAATATAAAAGGTGTGAGCCACCACACTTGGCCTGATAAAAAAGATTTTTGATGCTAAGGAAGCTATATGAAAGATGAGAGCACTCAGGAAGCCAGGTTAATACTCCCATGGTCTGAAGATGCCCAGTTCAATGGATTAATTCAAAATGTCATAATTTAAAATGTCAATGACTAGTTGGGGAATTGGATCAGTTGGTGAAGCATGGCTAGGGCCTGAGTTTGGCCCCAGCTCCCGTGTGAAGAAGCCAGGTATGGCAGCATGTGCTTGTAACCTTGGTGATGGGGAGGCAGAGACAGCTGAGACCCTAGGGCTTGCTGGCCGGACAGCCTAGCTGAATGAGAGTCCTAGGCCAATGTGTCAAAAATACAGTGGGTAGTGATCCTAAGGAACACATGCATGCCCCTGCATACCTGCACATGTATGAACATGCATGCACAGGGACAAAACAAACTGAGTTAGTGATATTCTGTACTACCCAAGAGAAACCATTTCAGTGCGAGTCCCACAGGATCCCCAAAGTTATGCTTCAACCAAACTAAACAAACAAATGCAGAAACAAAGACATATGACCAAGAGTCAGCATAACTATAGTCTATGGAGCATGCAAGACCAGCAATCATGCCATTGCAAGGAAGTATATGCAACACATACACATGCACGTGGCTTTAATGCATAGGAAGCGAAGGAACTGGAAGTGTTGTCAATGGACAAGTGGCTATCAGAAGAGACCAGCCACTCCACAGGCATGAATTCCTTCCTAGTTCTGTAAACCCTCATGTCTGGTTCTGCAAACCCGGCCAAGAGCCCGAGGCTGGGGATGTCATCGGCCCGAGGGCAGAACCTACCACTGTTGTTTTGCTAAATGGACACATTGTCAAACTGCCTTCTCAGTACTTCTATTTATACCCACAGATTAGGTTTGCTCTCAGCCTTCATCAGTGAGGCTCGTTTATGTGACGTGTGACAGTGCAGAGGTTCCCAGCCGGTCAAAGTGCTAATAGTAAGTGACCGGGAGTGCTCAGCTTCAACTGGGACATCTGTATCATCCCCTTCAAGGTCAAGGCAACGTCCTGGAAGAGAGGGTGGAAGGTCCATGTGAGCCAGATGACGGGGAGAAGTGCAGATGATGGAAACAGTGTCTTCTGTACACGACATGGCCACTGTACTCGCAAACTCACAGTAGTTCTGGTTACTCTCACGAGAGAGAACAAGTCTGGACCAATCAGCATTTCATCATGGATGGAGGAGGGGCTCACAAGACCTCATCCCTCCCTAAGGGACGTGAGATAGTTAATGGCTTCTGGAGGCAGGTGGTGACCCTTTGTTAAGTAGTGCAGCCCATGCTTCAGCAAATAACCCTTCTCCCAAGCTCATGAAAGCAACCCAAATTAAATTCATTGGGACACACACACACACACACACACACACACACACACACACACACACACATACACGAGACATCAAAGTTGGAAGGGGACTTTCTGGGAAAGAGAAGGGTTTGAGTGGAAGTGGAATGATGGAGAGCAGAAACGATCAAAATTCATTAGATACATGTGTGAGATTTCACTGCCTCCCCCATGTCCAAGCCCCCAAACTTCTAAACTGAAAAATTTTAAGTCCTAGATTTTTTTTTTCCAGCTTCATCCAGACAGAGTCTTATTGTAGAGCCCCAGGTATCCTGGAACTCTCTCTGTAGACCAGGCTAACTTCAGACTCACAGAGATCCAGCTGCCTCTGCCTCCCGAGTGCTGGGGTTAAAGATATACAGCACCATGCCTGGTCTATCCCAACTTTTGCTATGATCTTCGGCAGGTACAATCTGCTGCCCTCGGGCCCCTTTTAGGATCAACTAACGTGTCAATTTTCAAGGACTTTGGATTGACTAGATCGTAGAGGAAACAGGAGGCAAAGGACAAGTGGGCTGGGGAACTTTAGAAATCAAACCGACATCTTGTGAAAACTAATGTGTTTTAGTTAATGTGCGAAATGGAGGGTTTCACGATCACATTTCATACATGTGTGTTATGTTCTTTTACCGTGTTCGCTCCCATCTCCCTCTCTCTTGCTCCTCTCCACAGGACACCCTTCCCCTCACACAGTCCCTCTTCTTCTTTCATGGTTTGTCTATGTTTTTGAAATCTAGATGCTGCATATGAGCAAAGATGCAATATCAGTCTTGCGGAATCTGTTTTTTTTCTGTTGTTTGTTTGTTTAACATGATGATTCAAGTTCCATGCATGTTTCTGCAAATGACATGATTTTATTTTTCTTTCTCTAGTCATCTGTGTTGGTTTGAACCAGATGTTCCCTGTGAGTCTTGGGCATTTATTTGAGTACTTGGTCCCTGGTTGGTGGCTGTTTGGGGACAATTGGGAGGTGTGGCTTTGCTGAAGGAAGTATGTCACTGGGGGTGGGCTTTGAGGCTTTTAAAGACCCCTCCATTTTGAGTTACCTCTCTCTGCTTCCTGTTTGTGGGTATAGAAATGTGAGCTCTCAGCTACTGCTCCAGCGCCAAGCTTGCCTGCCTGCTGCCATGCTTCTCACCACGAGGGTCATAGACTCTCATCCTCCTGGAACCATAAACTCCAGATAAAGCTTCCCTTCTGTAAGTTGTCTTGGTCATGGTGTTTTATCACCCCAATGGAAAAAACTGATACAGCATCCATCTGTTGATGGGCATCCAGGTCCTGGTTATCGAGAACAGTGACTCACCAAACATGGATGTGCTGATGTCTCTGTGCTACATTGGCTCGGGCGGGTCAGGTTCCAGTTCTACTTTGAGTGTTTGGAAGAATTTCCGTGCTGACTCTACACTGTCACACTGATTTACCTCCTGGTCCGCAGAGTAGGAAGGCCCCTGCCTCCCACACTCCCAGCGGCATTACGGTTACTCGTTCCCTTGGTGGAAACCGTGGTGACCGAAGTGAAGAGAACTCTTAAATGTAGTTTTGATGTCAAACACCTTTCACCCATATACTTTTCCTTTGTTATTTGTATTTCTTCTTTTGAAGCTTGTCTGTTCAATTCATGTGCCCATTATTGATTGGATCTATCTCTCTCTATATGTGTGTATGTGTATACATATGTGTGTGTGTGTATATACATGCATATGTAGTATATGGATATGTATATACACAGAGTCTCACTATGCAGCTCTTGCTGCCTGGAACTTGCGATGTATACCAGGGTGGGCTTGAACTCACAGCGATCTGCCCGCCTCTGCCTCCTGAGTGCTGGAATTAAAGATGTGCACCACCATGCCTGGCATTTGCTTTGATTTTTGGCTTTTGTTTTTTTCTGAGTTCTTCACAGATTCTAGATGTTAATCCCTGGTCAGATGTATGACTGGAAAAAGTTTTCTCTGTAGCCTGCTTTCCCTCCCCTTATTCTTTCGTCTTCAATGGGATCCCACCTGTCAATTGTTTTCTGGGCTGTTGGAGTCTCATTAGAAGGTCCTTCCCCAAGCGTGAATTTTAAGGTGCTTCCCCTGGACTTTTCAGTTTTGGGTCTGACATTCAGGTCTCCGCTTCATTTTGAATCGATTCTTTCCCAGGGTGAGACATAGGGAGCTGGTTTTGCGCTGTTTGTGGGCATCCAATTTTCCCAGCACGATTCACTGAAAGGGCTCTTTTCTCCGATGTGCTGTTGGTGCCTTTGTTAAACAGTAAGTGACTGTGGCTGTGGAGATGCTTTTCCGGGACCTTTGTTGTAGCCTACGTGTCTGTGTTTATACCGGTTTGTTGTAAAAGTTTATTCTCTTTCTAATTGTGTTTACATGTGTGTGTCTGTGGGAGTGTGTGCACGTGAGTGAAGACGCTCTTGGAAGGCAGAAGAGCGTGCTGGATCCTCTGGAGCTGGAGTTACAGATGGTTGTAAATCACCCCATATGGGCGTGATGACCAACCTCAAACTCAGGTCCTCTGGAAGAACGATAGGTGCTTTTAACCACTGAGTCATGCCAGGAGGTGGTGGCTCATGCCTTTAGTCCCAGCACTTGGGAGGCAGAGGCAGGTGGATCCCTGAGTTTGAGGCCAGTCTGGACTACAGAGCGAGTTCCAGGACAGCCAAGGCTACACGGAGAAAACTTACCTCAAAAACCCAAACAATAATAACAATAAGAAAGGAACCACTGAGCCTTCTGTCTGGCCCCAAGGCCAACAACTGTGAACCCTGTGTCTAAAACTCCAAGACATTAGAAAAGGCATTTGGAATTATACCTCATTTTAGAAAACAGGGGCTAACTGCCTGGAATAAATGAGCAAAAGAAACAAAGAGAGGTGAAAGCCCACAAATATTAATACACATGAGTAAGAAAATGTAGAAATGGACAGCATTCCTGTATAAAATGAAAACATTTTGTGCCTGCAAACAGATTAAGATATCATCTACCACTTCAGAATCACCTAAAATGCATTAAAAGGGATAGAAGAAAAGAAGTTATAAAAACTTGGGAATGAGTTAATAGAAATAAGACATAGTCACAGAAATGTGAAGTTTAGGGAAAAAGCCAGTGTCCAGAGGAAAATTATATTCTGCAACCACACAATCTCAAAGTATCACTGAACACAATCCGGGAGCATATTAAATAGCATATAATGCCCCATGGAAGCTACTCACAGGAAGCCAGTGGTAATTTACTTCCTGCAAAGGGCTCCCATACATCTTGGACATCTGTGGTTTCCTTGGTAACAACTGAATGCTGAAAGCCAGATGTGATGGTTCATGTCTGTTCTCCCCGTTTTGAGGTAAGGGGATTGCTATGAGTTCGAGGGCAGCCTAGTTATATATAGTGAGTTGCGGGCAGGCCTGGGGTACAGAATGAGATCATGTGTTAATAACAACAAAAACAACAACAAATCACAAACCAAAACCAACATACAAACACACACACACACACACACACACACACACACACACACACACACACA
>CABHPR010138661.1:0-18833 GCA_902168415.1 Peromyscus melanophrys
CCTCCCTCCTCCCACCTCCCAGCCCTTTTTCCCAAGCTACCCTGCATCCTCACATCACCCAAATCGAGGTCTTCCATGGGGAGTCAGCAGATTTACTCATGTTTAACACAGAAAAAGCCCAATTTTCACATACTGCATTATTTTGAGCACAAAAGCTGTGGAAGTGGATGTTTACATATAAGGAATTTTTTGAATGGGGCTGAACACTAATGTCTGCACTAGATTCCCCTTTCCTAAGTATCCTGTTTTCCATGGCTACAAAACTGCTTAGAAGTGTATTTGCTCAGAGGAGGGACATGAGCTAGTCAGTTTGTTCTATAGGTTGGCAATTCAGAAACTATACAGGCATAAATATTCTAACAAGTTTCATCCTGTCACCATGGAGTCCTAAAGTTGCTCTGCTCGGCACATGATAATGGCTTTGTAATTCAATTATTGGTAATAGTAATGTCTTCTAGGATTTATCTGCCTCAAATGTGGGTGCTCATGTAAAACTCTTTACCATAAATCTTATGAATGCAGGTTTCTGTACACACCCTGGGGCACATCTCGCCATGCCTGTGAAGCCTTGACACTTTTCTCTAAATTATGGGATTGTTTTGCTTAGAGGTGTTGATGTCTTAAGTGCCAGGGCCAACAATAAAGAACACCAGGACAGGTCCATTTCCTCTTGTTATTCTACTTAGAGGAAGATAGATCTTGATAGACAGTGAAGTTCTGTTCTCATTTTAAAAGGCTTTTGGCATCCATTTCTCTAGCACTTTGTAGATGAGATCCCTCCAAGTCATCAGAGGTCAGACTGAATGCCCTCTAAATTCTCCTTGAGTGCTGAGATTCTGATGTATAACTGTGTCAGGGATGGTCACCTGACCTATCCTGACAAATTATCAACTGTTCAGTGCTATGTCTTCTCTACCCTACCCTCTTCATCTTACTGAGTAGGTACTAAGAGAGACTCATCTAACCTTTAATAGGAAAAACAAATATCTAGAGCTAACTCATCCCCAAATCCACTCCTCATGGTCACTCATCAAATAGCAGTAGGAAGCCTGTTTCATCTATCCCTCAAATATTTAGTTTTTGTTTTATTTTAATATCTTTTAAACCAGTAAGTGTCTCATGATGACCATAATGTTCAGGTGAAGACATTTTTTAATGATTCACAAAATAATAGCACATATTTATTTATTTAAATTTTAGATTCAATGGTAATGGAGGATATGTGGTACTTGCCAGGCATTGTTCAGTGTTCCAAGCACTTCAATGTACCAGGCTTTTGCTCAAACCGTGTGTGTGTGTGTGTGTGTGTGTGTGTGTGTGTGTGTGTGTGTGTGTTGTGTGCTTGAGTGCATATAAGAATCTTTTCTGCTCTTCTGCATGGCCCTGCTGTCTGGTATTTAAGTACAAGGTCAAACTGGTTAACCTATACCTCAGTAGTTTGTTACAGGAAACAGGAAGAGAAGTAAGACTCAAGGAGAAATAAACATCATCTAAAAATGGATAATGTGACATATGCAAATGCTCTCATATTTTAGATACTTATAAATGCTTTACATTATATGAGGGGAAATCTCAGTCAGGTTAAAGCATAATTTTGTTTATTTTACTGAGGAACACTTTTAGAATTAATGTAGTTGTGTAGTTTCATGCCATGCCTTTTTAAGCAGAATTCCAGAAAAGACATTGTGACTGCATAGCAGCACCCAAGACTGAATGAATAAGCACAGTTATGTACAAAGACATGGGGTAATCTTAAGAGCCTTTGAGTTTTAAGTGAGGTATGTCCACTATCATTAAGTTAACTTCCTCTAAAGTCATTACAAATTAGGAAGCCGGACTTATGACCCCACCCCTTCCCTCTTTCACTCTCATTCATGGCGACGGTGGGTCCTTCCACATCAGAGGGATTCTTAGTGGAAATCTGGAGATGTGATTGAATCTCTATTTGGCAAAGATAGAAAAGCTGCTGATTAGAGAGACAGGAAATCATCAAGATAAAGGGACAGGGATCAACAATGACCATTAGTGAAAGAAGGCTACCGGAGAAGTGATGAGCTCATACTGCACAAAGGCACATGTATTTGAATTTGCAAGGAACACTTGCTAATCACAGGAAAAGATTCAGGAGTGAAGGAAGGTGCAAGAGGCTTGGAAAACAGCACTCATGTGGAGATCATTAACTTCTAGAAAAGAGATAAAACACAAGCCTCTCAAGGATAATGAAATGCTCTTATCCAGCTCTCCTAGTGCAGGTGCAGTTAACATCCCTGCACAGCTCCAGGGATGAGTCTCAGAATACCTTCCTGCCATTGCACCACGCTCCCCACCTGACTGCCCACCAGTCAGGTCACAGGGTAGGGGTCACACACCGGAGAGGTAGTCAACAATGATGAGAGAGGAGGAAGAGATGGGAAAGTCTGAAGTCCAAGAAGATGGTTTCTGATAGTTCCGACTTCTCAAGATACTGTATCAAGAAGGTGTGAGGGGTATCATTACTTCTGTGCATGTAGTGTACATACTTGTATGTACACATGTACATTCTGCTGCAGTTGGAGTAGTATATACAAGGTGGACAGAAACGTGAAAGACAGAATCTTGGCCATTAATGAACTTATCTTTTAGCAGGAACTGGAAAGAAGGAAATAAAAAGACATATTTGTAGACTATACTAAATACTAATTTATTTGCTGAAAACAATACTATGGCATTTTTAGTCTGCAAAATAAGATTTTGTAGAAGAAAACTGACATTTGGGCAAACTTCCTTGGTTCCTACAGATACTGAATCTGAGATTGAACTTGTACATGTTGACTATAAACTTAGACTGCTCTGACCAACAACAGAAACAGACCTCCACTGCAGTTCATGCTAGGCTGTATTATATTTTTTGGAGGACAAAAATTGTGGGGGTGCCCAAAACAGCTTGACCACCCAGCTGCCAAGACAGGCTTAGAAGCCTAGACACAGCTTCTGGCAGGCAACACCTGGACCCAGGAAAAGCCATAAGCGGAGCCCACCCACTGGGGCCTGCCTCTAAGAGGAAATACCTGACATTCCAAACATTCCCTATACCCTGAGACAAATGTCAGCCAATCAGGGTCCTGAACCCTGGAAATCCCCTCAACCCAACATCTACTATGATAAAAACCCCACCCTGCCTGAGCTCAGGGCTCTCTGCCCTCACAGCTGCATCTGGCAGACAGAGAGACCAAGCCCTGGAGCTTGAAAAATAAAGGCTCTTTACTTTCACATGAGGGATTTGGTCTCCATGGTGGTCTTTTGGGGGTCCCCGGGATCTAGGCATAACAGAAATCACACATAAATTTGAAGAACTAAATAGAGCACCATGAAAGAGGCAGATAATTGTGGTGATATTTTATTTGTGCTCTAACAAACAAAGCTTGCCTGGGGAGAAGAGGAAAAAGCCAGCCACTATATTAAACACAGAGGTCAGGCAGTGGTAGCATGCCTTTGATCCTAGCATTTGGGAAGCAGAGATTCATCTGGATCTCTGTGAGTTCAAGGCCACTTAACAGAGCCAGGCATGGTGGCACACACCTTTAATCCCAGCACTAGTTAACCATAGAGGTCTAGAGGTCTGTACAGATAGACAAGAAGTGATAGAGCTGGGCAGAAAGAGAAAGTGATGTAGCTGAGTGGAGAGAGGAAGTAAGATGGCAGGGCACAGAAAGGTATACAGCTGTGAGTATACAGGAAGTAGCTCTAGCCTGGGCTGAGGATTTCCTAGTGGTAAGAACTTGTGGCTGACTTGTTCTATTTCTCTGATCTTTCAGCTTTCACCCCAATATCTGACTCCAGGTTTTCTATTAATAAAATCTTTTAAGATTCATGTTATAGACAATGATCTTAGCTCAAGTGTCAACATCCTCACCCAACTGTTGAAAGGTTCTTTGCACAAGATCTTTGTATACACTTGGTAGCTAAGACTAGAGAAGGAGAATCCTAGATAAGGATAAGAGTCCACGTATATAGAATACAGGATGTAAGAAGTCTAAGACTGCCGGGCGGTGGTGGCTCACGCCTTTAATCCTAGCACTCGGGAGGTAGAGGCAGGCGGATCTTTGTGAGTTCAAGGCCAGCCTGGTCTACAGAGCGAGATCCAGCAAAGGCGCAAAGCTACACAGAGAAACCCTGTCTCGAAAAACCAAAAAAAAAAAAAAAAAAAAAAAAAAGAAGAAGTCTAAGATTAAAAGCTTTTCTGGTCCATAGCATCTTGGAGGTCATGGAGGTATATTGGAGATAGGGTTACAGCATGAGGTACAGTGAGCATGTCCTTAGTCAAGCACTCCTAGTTTTAAATTCCATCACCATTGCTTACCAAAGTGTATCTTAAGGTAAAGTATAAAGTATCTATGAGACTTTTCTATTTAGCTTTCTATTTATTCCTCATGTGAAATGAGTATGAAAATATATGCATAATGAGCATCTTTTATGGATGACTTTTCATTATCTTCTCCCCTTAAATTGCTAAAAGCCATTAGGGCATTTTTGTCTCATGGCCATTCTACCCTCTCTTTTCATGTCACTCGCTATAGTTGATCCTACCCCTAGGTCTAACTAAGGGCATATCCCCTCATCAGGCCCCTACGATTTAATTACAGGACTTTGGCTAGACCAGGTTTTTCATAGGGAGACATAAGCTATCCAGAGGGTACTTCAAAGACAGAGCTGGCAACACAGTGGAGAGTAGAGTTGATAGAAAGTGGACATGAGCTGATACATTTAATAAGCCTGTTGATAAGAGGAATATACTGTTAGACCCTCTGTTTTAGAACCATGACCAAACATCTGTTGCTTTATTACTTATGCAGGCTGTATTTTTTTATTATATCTTAAAAGCCCTGATCAATTTAAGCAGTTAATGCAAATACTTAATAAGCCTAAAACACAGTCAACATACAAGTAGGACTTGTTACCTATTGTCTAAGATTGGCATAGAATGTCAATCATGCTTATTGCATTGAACTATGGAAAACAATGAGACTATTTATAATTTAGTACATACTGTGTACAAAGTTTCACTATCTCCTTCCTCTGTGGGTTTTGGGGACTAGACTCAAATTGTCAGGTTTGAATAGTAAGTGCTTTTACCCACTGAGCCATCTCACTAACTCAAAGGCTAATTTTTAACAGTTCCTAATTTTCATGTTAATTAATCCTTAAAAACTGATAACTATTCAGCTGATCTTGTTACAGCCAGTCCATGTATATAAACAAATATAACAAAGTAAGCTCAAAAAATTTTTCAGTTAAGTGGAATTTTCTTAACATTTTATCATTTTTTAACTTAATAAACTTCCATCTTTTATAATGAGAACTATTCTCCATTTTTTTTAAATCCCAAACTTTACTCAGATCCCAACAAACCACATTTTTCAACCTCTTTTAAATAATCAGGCTGTTGTCAGAAATGCATTTTCAAGGGCATTTGGGTACGATGTCTCCAAGTCTATGTTGTTTTTCAATGTTTAATGCAAGAACTTGGTTCTTACTAAATTATTAGACTAAAATGAAGAATATCAAATTTTATAAATTTAACAATTTTTCAATCTTCTTTAATTGGGGGATGAAGAATGGAAATACACTTTTACTGTGAGGTTAATCTTTAGTACCACAAGTAAGAGCCATAAAGCCATATAAATTTAAATTTCAAGGCTGTTACATATCATCATTGTTCTGGTGGATAAGTTATACAGCTTTTTTCTTTCATTAAAATGGGGCATTAGCTACTACCTCCCAATGGTATCATGAAGATCAAAGACCACGGTTTATTGTGTGCCTGTACAAGTACAGGTACTTAAATAGAAACTGTTTATGGCATTAACTGACACTCAGGCCTCCTATCTGTATTTTTTCCCTAAAGAGAATCAATCCTAGGGGCTGGAGAGATGGCTCAAAGGTTAAGAGCACTGGCTACTCTTCCAGAGGTCCTGAGTTTAATTCCCAGCAACCACATGGTAGCTCACAACCATCTACAATGAGATCTGATGCAGGTAGAACATTCCATAAATAATAGATAAATAAATCTCATTTTTGTTTTAAAGAGAGAGAATCAATCCTTCCTTCTTTAATAACAGAATCTTCAAAAAGGTTTTATTTTCCTTGTTAAAAGCCACATCTCCCTCTGGCTATAAATAATGTCATTTGACTGAACCCCAGTTCAGTTCCCAGGGAAAATAATTTACCTTCTTATATAATATTAGATTTCACCTTCTATGCTTATAACCATAGTCAGGCCAGTCACATTGATCTCTGAAAACAGGGAACATGCAGGCCAGGTGATGGAATTTATAAACTGTTAGGCTGCAAGCCTAAAGCTGAAAATGCCCATTCCATATCCCAAAGCAGAGAAGACCAGTCTAAGACTAAAGGCAAAGGCAATACTGGGGAAATAGAGCCAACATATATAAATTCAGCCATTATCAATGATACTGTTACTGGGATCAGTTTGTGGGATCTGGACAAAATTCTCAGGGATACAGAAATGACTTAACTTCCAATAATCCCTTTCTTAGTAGATGTTAGAGTTTGAACTAAAACCTTGGTGTCCCTAAGGTTCTTAACCATGAACTGTATCACCACAATGACATGGATTTCTCACATAGAAGAGGGCATACTCATGACTATCCTCAGTTATGCAAGAAGAAAGACTAATCCATTAAAGGAAACACTGTGCTTAGGCATGTTCTATATGAGGTCTTAAGTTACTTCTGGAATCAGTATAAAATCCTGGGATGAAAGTTTCTATTTATAGTAGTTATGGTGGTGTTACTAGCAATCACTAGATAAGGCAAGAATAAGATGTTACATCCCATAATTATTTACAATTGCCATTGATTGCTTCCAGGAGTGGTGTGACTATTGCCTCTCACAGATAATTCTGAAGAGAGCTTGATGATGTGGAAAACCTATGATTTCATCTTCATGTCCCACCCCTGTGGAAAATGCTATGTTATTACCCATGGTCATTTAATGATTCAATTTAACACTAGAGAAAACCACCTGAGAACTAGTCACACTCTCCTACTAGACTGGAGAAGCAATGATTAAAGGACTTTCTTTTAATTAAAGCTGGCTGAAAACTCCCCAACAGTTTCTATGCAATTTGAAGCAACTTGTTTCCAGGAGTGAATGTAATAACACATATTGCTTTGATTGACAGATTTCTTGCTGGACTCTGGAAGTGGCTCAGTATCAGTAAACACAGACCATGTGGCCAGAAACCAAGAGATTTTCACCAGTAGCTGTGGTGCTGTGCATCGCACAGGGTCTCTTGTCCTCTGTGGAAAAGTGAGGCAGGCTGAGACTCATAGAGGCCAAATGCCACATATATTTGGAAAGAAACAAAAACAAACACTGTGTCCAAAAGACCTTTGAGTTGTCATTACTTATCTGTCTAAGGCATTAGATTTCCAGCTACAGGGTGAGCAGCAGAGGCAATAACATCAATAGATTGAATAGAATTGGACTTTGGAGATTCCCATCACTTAAATAATGGCCTTGTTACTTTCCTGCTATGTGACCTTGGTCCCTCAGTTAACCATTCTGTGTCATAGTCTTCTCATCTATTAATGATGATAATAAGTATCTTCGCTTAGAAGATTGTTATGAGAATCGAAGAGCTTTAACTTTAAAAAGCACGTTCACGCTGCTAATGCTTGATTGGGAAAGATGTGTTCCCATGCTCACAAGAGAAAAAAACAATATGGCTCTATTTATTTTACTTACTGGATGGACAAGCTAGAATTTACAAACAATTGTGTGGGATGCTTTTGAAAGGTAATGATTTTTTTGACATTTGGTGGGCAGAGCTTTGGAAATCTACTTTTAAAACAGAACCCTTCTTCAAAGGATTACTAAGAAAGGATGGATTAGCATGGGTGACATAAGAATGGGGTCTGTCTTTCTTACAACAATGTCATATAAAAATAAGATCTCATGTCAGCTAGAAAATATGGTAAATCAAGCATCGGTTACCTAGACATACCTTCATCCCTATACTCTTTCTTGTCTGTCCTTTTAAGCAATGTTTTTCCTTATTTCTATCACTAAGGAACAAAAACAAAACAGCAAACCTCCTGTCAGGTCTCCTGGATTCTACTATGCACATTCTAGTGCGTCAGTCCATGTGCATACCTGCAGCCTGTGGTATACCTTATTTAGGGAAAGGTAGGTTCTTCAGAGCTTCTCTATTGGCACACATCATCACCATCATCTCCGTGATAAAGGGGGAGGACTATATTTATTTCAGTTACTTCTCTGAGTCCTTTCTATATACAGAAAGCACACACAAACACACACACACACAAACACACACACACAAACACACACACACACACAAACACACACACACAAACACACACACACACACACACACACACAAGACAATGACAACAGCAACAGCAAACAAACAAAGAGGACAGAAAACAGTGGGAGTAAAAGATGACTCTTCTTTTTTTAAAAAAAAAATTAATTTTTAAATAAATACATAGTGATGATCGTTACTCATGAATATGGGGCAAAATGAGAAAAATTGTTGATAAAGGTCTGGAGAGATGACTCTTCAGATAAGAGCTGCTCTCACAGAAGACACAGCTGGATTCCCAGCACCCACATCTGTGATTCCAGCTCCAAGGCATGGGATGATCTCTTCTGGCCTCTGCACGCACTGCATGCACATGATACACAAATACGGGCAAAACAGCTGTATACATTAAATAAAAATGAACAAATCTTTAAACATGTTGACCAGAGGGGGAGACTGAAGAAGATATAGAGCTGGATTCCCAGATCCAAGAGGGGTCAACTTGGTTTTTGACAGGGCATCTCCAGCAAGGCAAAGCATGAACAAGCTTCAATGAGACCCGTCAGTCAGAAGTGGCTCGTTATGACAGAGAAATAAAGGTTGTCATTTGAGTTTGGGGATATGTTCCAGGAGACAAGAATTCAAATTCTCAGAACCTATGTAAAAAGCCATGAATGTGTGTAGCCTCAGCACTGTGTGTATGTTGGTGGCAAAGATAGAAGAATTTCTGGGGCTAGCTGACTGCCAGCCTAGCTGCAGGTTCAGTGAGAGATTTTTCTCTCAAGAAAATGAAGCAGCGTAATAGAACAGACACCCCACTTGATGTCCTAGTGTGCACTCCTACACTCACATACACACGGACACACTTCACAGGAACGCAAAACGAAAGAAAGGAAGAAAAATAAGTGGCTTCACTCCAAGTAGACATTTCTATATTACTTGCCTGAAACTTTTTCAGGGCCTCCTCTCCTTCTCCCCTTCCTTCTCCTTTTTGCCCCTCTCTCCTCCCCCGCTTCTTTTGAGACACAGTCTTACTCTGTGATCAGCTTCCTTAGTTCTGAAATTACAGATATGTATAACATACCCAGTTTATGTAGTGCTGAGGATTGGACTCGGGCCTTGTGCTTGCTAAGTGACCATTCTACTTACTGGGCCAAGTCCCCAGCCACTATATTAGCTTTGTGAAAAAATTCTCTAGGGCTGACCCTTGGTATTAGGTAGTCAATTAGGGGGCTCAACTCTGGGGAACAGTCATTCTACCTTGCTACAAATTGACACTAAAATGGACTCAGCAGGTTGTATTTATATATTTAATTACATAATAATTAACAAATAATAATTACATTAAAAGGCTATGAGGCCATGAATTTAAGAGGGAGTTAGGGGGGGTCATAGGAGGAGTTAGAGGGAAGAGAGGGGTAATGATGTAAGAACAGTACACATATACAACATTTTTAAAAAAGGGAAGGAAATTTCTCTATCACAGCTCTCTAGCTTTCAGAACGCACAAGGACTTTAGGGAAGTTTTTGGAAATATGAAGGGCAAGTGCTGGATGTGGTGGCACACATACATACTTCCAGTGCTTAGAAGGTAGAGGCAGGAGGATCATGAGTTTAAGGCCAGTCGCAGCTACATAAATATTTTGAGGCCACTCTGACTTTCATGAGACCTTGTCTAACTAAATAAACAGAGAAATGTTAACAAAGAGAAGGGAACAGGTAAGCATGTACTCCTCTTTGACGGAAGTGTAGCAGTGAAGGAAGCAGAAAGGCAGTGGGCAGCTGGAGTGAACCAGCTGAGTGTCCCTCCATCATGTCATCCCAGAGGCTCATGATTAGCCAGGTATCCCTCCATCACGTCATCCCAGAGGCTCATGATTAGCTGGGTATCCCTCCATCACATCGTCCCAGAGGCTCATGAGAGGCAATGTAACTTCAGAAAAGACTTCATGATAATAGAGAGAGATACTTTTCCAGCCTTTGTTGTAGAGCTCATTGGCTCCTGAACGCCACTGTCCTGGTGATTCTGGGTTGTTTAAATAAGGAATACATAAACTCTCCTGGGAGTTAGTTCCTCTAACACTACTTCTAGAGGCAAAAGCCTGGAGACAGGTGACCTCTCTGTTCCATGGGCAGCTCAGGATGATCTGGGTTTGCTCTTCCACCTCATTAGGATACAGATTCTAACTCTAACTAAATTAGATATCAAAATCTCACCAGAAGGTTCCAGACCTTGTTCTTTTCCTGGATTTTGGATTGGGAACAGAAAAGCTAAAATTATCTTTTGTCACTTGCTTGATTTTCAAATTGAGCTATCTATTGCCATGGAGGAGGCCACCTCTAACAGAATTAGGAGCACGGTTAAGAAAACCAAGATTATGATTTTCTTGGCTTCATTTCTGTTCTATATTGTCTCTCTCCTTCTCCCATTCTATTATTTCTTTTTTCATATGCATAACACTTTATAACATGTAGTTTTTTGTTTATGTCCAATAGACAGTATTTATCTGTATGTGAATTCGTACTGTAAACTAATGTGTAACTATTGAAAATATGAAGTTGAAGTTATATGCATAATTTCAGCACACTATTAAAAACAAGGTATAGGGCAGTGGCTATAGCTAACACTCATGAAAATATAAATACCTATATCATCTATATCTATATTTATATTTATGGACTGAATGTTTATGCTCTTCCCAACATCAAAATTAAAGTCTTAAACTGAAGTTATGATAGCATTTGGAGTTGGAAGATAACTCAGTTTAGATGAGGTCATGAGGGTGAGGTAACAATGGCTGAATTTGTGTCCATGTGACAATTAGAAGAGAGACCAGGGCCCTTCTTCTTTCTACTACATGAGGGTACAGCCATGTGCAGGTCAGGAAGAGCCCCCAAACCAGAGAGTAAATCTGATGGTACCTTCACCTTGGTCTTTCCAGTCTTCAGGATGGCACATAGAAACATTTGCTGTTTATGTCACCAATCCATACCATTCTGTCCCAACAGCCTGAGCAAAGTATAGCCCTGTGACTTTATGCATTAGACAGTTCATAGACATATTTGACAATTCCAACACAGCTGGAATGCTAACTGAGAAAACAGGGTTGCTGGTGATATCTCATAAGATAAAAAGAATGCCCAGAAGATCTTAAATAAGGAAGCGGGACAAGACCTGCTGTTACACCAATTCAGATCTACTTATTTATACCGGAAACCTTTATTTGAGTATGTAATAGACGTGTATAAGATGCTTTAATCAATAACAATTACAGTGACTTAAAAATGTCTCATAAGGTCATCTGAACAAGTGGTTCTTATTTTGTGGGTCACAACCTTTTTGACAAACCTTTATCTCCAAAAATACTTACATTACTATTCATAACAGTAGCAAAACTGCAGTTATGAAGTAACAACAAAAATAATTTTATGGTTGAGGCTCACACAACATGAGGAACTGTATTAAAGGTTCACAGCATTAGGAAGTGTGAAAACTACTAAATACCAAAGCGATACTTACAAAGTCCCTGCAGTTCACTAATATTAATGACCCATTGAGGGTTTATGAAAAAAATGGTGACACAACTTTTAAGAGTGTCTGAAGATGTTTATTATTCCAGGGTCCTAGCCTGTGCTCAGAAAGGTGATGATACCTTAGTTGGCCAGAACATGGAGTCAGACTTACCAGTAGAACCTATTTGGAACCACTGATTCCTGGATAAGCTGCCATCTTCTGCCAAATTCAGCAGAGCTGTACAACTGGAGAGAGAAAGAGAGAGAGAGAAGAAATAGGTCAGCATCATGGTACCTTGTTCTTGTTCTTGAATTCATCAATACCAACACCTGTCATTTCCAGGTAAGGACATCATCTCTGTTTTTGATGTCAATTCTGCAAGTCAGATAGCAACATCTCACTTCAACACTTAAGGGGAGTGGGACTAAGGGCTTATATCATGTGCTGTGAATCATACGTTCAGTAAATAGTGAAGCAAACCAGGATTCATACAGTGTTCTGCCTGGTGGCAACGTCTTCTGCCCTCCTTGATAGCATTAGCAACATGTAATTGGTAGTATCTAAGGTAAAATCAGTACTTAGTTTCTGAAAATCCCACTATGATACCTGATCCTTGTGGAAACTGTGAGATTCTTGAAACAACCAAAGAGAAAGAAATGCAGAGGGTACTTCTAGAGGCCTGGAGGAACAAGTGGGGTCTAAAGAAATAACAGGATTCAAATTGACAAAATCCACATTGATTACAAAAGGGTGAGCAGGGAGTCAAAGTTGTAAGATAGGTAGGGCTAATATGAATAAACAGGGTCTATCACTATATGTTTGTGTGAGCCAATCATGGAAAACAGAATATTGGCACAGCCACATCTGATGGGAATGGCAAAAGTCATAAAGCCAGCAGAGCTGCTTGACGAAGATCCAACAAAGGTGAGTCTCATGATGGTTGCCATTCCACCTTTGATTTTTATCTCCACCTGTTGCATACTTGAGGGACTTTTAATATTTGTACAATTTGGGGATATTGGATTGATGGGAAATTTCATATGATTCATTTATGCCTTTTCCCAGAAGTACTGCTTCTAAGCTTCCCCAGGAAAGTCCTGAACATACTACCCCTCCTGCTTTTAGGGTAATATCCTTATCTACTTGAAGGTATTCCTTATGCCTTGGAGGTTGTGACACACATAAGGAAGCCAGAAGTCTCCTTATGAGGCTATGGGACATTCTTGAAACATCTGTCACTGTACTTATACAGGAACAAGATATTCAAAACAAACTCAAAATGGTCAACAAGATTCGGTGGGCTAGAGGAGTTGGCCACAGTTCAGATTGCAAGCCTCTTTCCTCTATACACTCAGGCAATTATGTGGCATATACAGCAACAATGTTAGATTACCTGAAATTACCTCAGCCCTACACAGAGACTTATATTGATGAGGAAAGTATAGAGTGGAAAACTGATAAGAGAATGAGATACCAAGACCTCTCTTTCTTAGAAAAGTTAGCACATGCAGAGCCACTGTGGTGTCACATAACCAAGGAATGACAGAATGGCAGGATTAGACATATAAACAAATTCTATAAAGATATAAAATATAAACATTGTATTATGAATAATAACTGCAGCAACTTTGGCCTGAGGATTTTTTCTTGGGCACTCTGACCTTAAGAGTTAATAATACACTGCTTGGGACATGGCAATAAGCCTGGGCTGGCTTGAAGATTTTGTTTTGGTCTAGTGTTTTTGTAGTCACAAAAGCTACTGGCCTGAGAACAGGCTGTTATATGCCTCTAGATTTTTTAAAGTTGGGTTATTACAAATAATGCTGCTATGAACATAGTTGAGCATGTGTTCTTGTGGTATGATTGAATATTCCTTGGGTTTATGCCCAAGAGTGGTATAGCTAGGTCTTAAGGTAGATTGATTCCCAGTTTTCTGAGAAACTGCCATACTGATTTCCATACTGATTTCCAAGCTGTACAAGTTTGCACTCCCACCAACAGTGGAGGAGTGTTCCCCTTGCTCCACATCCTTTCCAACATAAGCTGTTATCAGTATTTTTGATCATAACCATTCTGACAGGTGTAAGATGGTATCTCAGAGTCATTTTAATTTGCATTTCCCTGATGACTAAGGATGTTGAGCAATTCCTTAAATGTCTTTCGGCCATTTGAGATTCTTCTGTTGAGAATTCTCTGTTTAGCTCTTTAGCCCATTTTTTAATTGGATTGTTCAATATTTTGATGTCCAGTTTCTTGAATTCTTTATATATTTTGGAGATCAGCCCTCTGTCAGATGTGGGGTTATATGTTCATAGCAGCATTATTCATAATAGCCAGAACCTGGAAACAACCTAAGTGCTCCTCAACCAAGAATAGATAAAGAAAATGTGGTATATATACACAATGGAGTACTACTCAGCAGTAAAAAAAAAAAAAAAAAAAAAAAATGACAACATGAAATTTGCAGGCAAATGGATGGAACTAGAAAATATCATCCTGAGTGAATCAACCCAGACTCAGAAGGACAAACATGGTATGTACTCACTCACAAGTGGACATTAGATGTAAAGCAAAGGATAACCAGACTGCAACCCACAACTCCAGAGAAGCTAGCTAACAAGGAGGACCCTAAGAAGAACATATAGATCACCCAGCAATGGAGAAATAGGTGAGATCTACATGAGCAAACTGGGGGTGAGGGGGGTAATAGAGGGCAAGGGATGGGGGATGAGAACATAAGGGAACAGGAAGTTCGAGCTGGAACAGGGACAGAGTGGGAGAGCAAGGAAAGAGATACCATGATAAATGAAGACATCACAGGAATAGGGAGAAACAGGGTGCTAGGGAAGATCCCAGGAATCCACAAGGATGACCCCACCTTAGACTACTAGCAATAGTTGAGAGGGTGCCTGAACTGGCCTACTCTGGGAATCAGATTAGTGAATACCCTAACTGTCATCATAGAGCCTTCATGCAGCAACTGATGGAAGCAGATACAGAGATTCACGGCCGGGCGCCAGGCCAAGCTCCAGGAATCCAATCGATGAGAGAGAGGAGGGATTCTATGAGCAAGGGACATTGAGATCATGATGGGAAAACATACAGAGACAGCCAACCAAACTAGTGGAAAGGATTGAACTGCAGATCAATAGCTGCGGAGCCCCCATGGTACTGGACTAGGCGCTCTGGATAGGTGAGACAGTTGTTTAGCTTGAACTGTTTAGGGGGCCCCCAGGCAGTGGGATCGGGATCCGTCCCAGTGCATGAGTGGGCTTTTGGAGCCCAGTGCCTATGGTGGGACACATTGAGCAGCCTTGGTGAAGTGGGGAGGGGCTTGGACCTGCCTCAGTTGAATGTACCAGACTCTGCTGACTCCCTATGGGAGACCTTGCTTGGAGGAGATGGGAATGGAGGGTGGGTTGGGGGAAGGCTGGGGGACAGGAGGAGAGAGGAGAGGGGGATCTGTGGTTGGTATGCAAAAGGAATAGAAAATTTCTTAATAATAAAAATACAAATAAAATAAGAAAGAATTCTACAAAAAATTTGGGTTTAGGGTTAATGAGTAAAAATGATAACTCTTTATTAATGATGTCAAAACTTAAGGGAGAATAATTGAAAATGATAACTCTGTTCTGTCATCATTTATTAATGATGACTAAAAGATGGGCAAAAGGAAGTGAAACATATGTCTAAAAATAAAAATGACATGATCTATGTTTTGGAGCAACATGAATGTATCCCTGCTTACTAAATTCTGTATAAATATAAAAGCACTCTGGCTGCTAGTCAGTCAGGCTGCAAGATTCTCCCAACCACCATGGCCTGGCTCACTTGCTTCCCTGCTAACTCCTTACATCCTCTGCTGAGACCTGTCCCTCCAGGCATGGCTCCAGTCAGAGTAGGAAAAGCCATACTGAGATGTGCTTCCTCTCTGTCCATCTCCTGTAACACAAAACACAGAAGTGTCCCAAGTCTGATTTCTCCATCGCTGCTGTTGCATCCACTCATCCTCAGAACTTGTCCTCATCCAGAGGTGGACTCCGGCAGAATATCAATTCAAAGAGAACACACTCAATTCCAGAGGCCATGAACTAATACTAGTCTTTGCTTTTTGTTTGTTTTTGTTTTTTTCCTTTTATCAAAAATAGATTCTTTTTTCATACAATATATCCTGATTATATTTTCCTCTCCTTCTACTCCTCCTAATTTCTCCCCATCTTCCCTCCCCTCTACTCAGATCTACTCTCTTTCTGTCTCTCACTAGAAAATAACAGGCTTCTAAGAGATAACAACCAAACACAACAAAATAATAATATAAAGCAAAAACTATAATATCAAAGTTGGACATTGTAGAGCAACAGGAGAAAAAGAGTCCCAAAAGCAAGTCCAATGATCATAAACCTACTTGTTCTCACTGTCAGGAGTCCTGTAAAATATACAACTGAAAGCTATAACATATATATATATATATATATATATATATATATATATATATATATATATATATATATATATATATATATATATATAGGACCTGGTACAGATCCATTCACACGCTGAGTTTTCTGCTTCAGTCTCTGTGAGCACATGTGTGCCTTGCTCAGTTGATAAAGAGGGCCTTGTTATCTTGATATCCTTCAATCCCTCTGGCTCTTTCACTCTTTCTACCCTCTCTTGAGTAGGCTTCCCTGAGCTCTGAGGGGAGGTATTTTATGGAGACATCACATTTAGACTCCCTCTCTCTACATAATGTCTGGCTGTGGGTCTCTGCATCTGTTCCCATCTGGTACAGTAGGAAGTTTCTCTGATGATGACTAAATAAGGCATTGATCTATGAGTATAGCAGAATATCATTAGGAGCTGTTGTATTGATTCTTTTTTTAGACCAGTAATGTTTAGTTTTACCCTAGGTCTCTGGACTATCTAGTCTCTGGTTCTCGTTATCCTAGCACTGTGAGGTATGAATTATTTCTTGTGGAGTGGGCCTTAAGTCAAAACAGGCATTGATTGGCTACTCTCACAAGTTCTGCTAGGCTTTATAGGGGCAAACGAAGGAAACTTGGGTTATAAGACCCTAGGCCACACAGACCAGGCTCTTACTGTAATTCAAGCGTTTTCTATAAATTACCTCATTTACCGCTTGCCACTTCTTTTCTGTGATGTATAAAGTTGTTGTGATCATTCTACGGATGGCCACACAGGTGGCAACATTTCACACTGCCACACTCTCCAAGGGCAACTGCATTGTGAGCCACTGCTCATGAGGCATAGGCTAACTCTCCATACACTCAATGACACACACATATCTTTTATTTCTCTCTTATGACTTGTACTTCATTTCTCCTTCTCATTTCTGCTCTGATAGTCTCCATTTCATCCCAGGACCCTGTGTACCCAACTGGCCTCTTATGGAAGTTTGAAGAATCTCTTTTTCTCTAGGTATATTGTGTCCAGAGTGGTCAGCTACTGATTAGGGAAAAAAAAAAAAAAAAAAAAAAACATGTGGGACATCTCTTTCCTGCCTGTGCCTGGTGCATCATACACCTGACCCTCAACATCTAATCTCTGCATTTGTCATCTCCCACACTGAGTGGATGGTGAGTCATTGTACTGAGTAGAGGCATTACCTGCCTCCTCTTCTCTTTCCAGCCTCACAGACCGTACAACAAAAAAGGTCCAATGACTCACCAGGTGACTCAACAAAGCTGTTGATGCACCAAGTGTGCCCAAAGAATAACTTACTTCAATTGAGTATTTACTGGCTCTTGGAAGAACTGGTCATGACACTGTTCACTTGCCCAAGACACATCCCACAATCTAGAAAGGACGAGATACCTGGCTGTGAAGGCAAGCTACTCATTGGCTCCACTGTATATATAGTATTTGATCCTCCAACTCATCTCTGTGAAGAATTGTTGGGTCCTACCACTTATGTTTGTTTTTTGTCTTTGACATTTTGTTTCAAAGTCTTGTTGTGTAACTTTACTTCTGTTATTCATTGCCAAAGTTGGAATGTTGAGGGTCCCTAGTAGGCTCACCTGTAAAAGGTAGGATCCCTCAGTGATACAGTGGGAGGTAGTGGAATCTTTGAATGGGGAGCATCGTAGGAAGACCATTAGTCACTGGGGGCATATCCTAAATGTCACTGTGTCACCATAGTGGCTTCTTCTTTCTCTTTTGTGCGGTCAGTCCATAAAGTTAGCAGTGCTGCTCAGCTTCTCATGATAGGCTGATTCACTGCCAGCTGAAACTATAAGTCAAATAATCTTTTCTCTTAATAAACTGATTAACTCAGGTATTTTATTATGGTGGTGAGCAATGTTTTCAGCCATGCAAAGCAGAAAACAGGGTTCTTGGGAGCACTTCATGCTACAAACACACACACAGACACACACACACACACATACACACACACACACACTTCTGTGCCTGGTTGTGCAAATGTTTGTGTGTGTGATTGATTATAGTCATGTACGTGCCACAATGCTTACATGGAGGTCAGAGGGCAACTTTGAGTATCAGTCCTTTCCCTTCACCTTGTTTAAAATGAGGTCTCTTGTTCATACTTTCCATGCCAGAGTACCTGGCCTGGAAGCTTCTGTGGATTCTCCTTTCAGTTCTTCAGCTTTCCATTGGAAAACTAGGATTACAGGTGTGTGCTACTGTGCCTGCCTTTGTGTGGGATCTGTGTATCTGAACTCAAGTCTTCATGCTTGGATGGCAAATGCTTTTTGCATTGAGCCATCACCCCATGCTAGATACATTTTAAGAATACCAAAACAAGATGGAAAGACAGCTTTCCTCACAGAATTAAGAAAGGGCAGGACAACTTATTCTTTCTATTCTCAGAACCCAAAGATCCTGTGAATGCACAGCTCAGTTCCTGTTCCAATCATGCTCTGAACATCTTGCATTTTGATAGAGTAGAACAACAGCAAGTTCCTGATCTCTCTCTCTCTCTCTCTCTCTCTCTCTCTCTCTCTCTCTCTCTCT
>CABHPR010138661.1:26460-43053 GCA_902168415.1 Peromyscus melanophrys
GAGAGAGAGAGAGAGAGAGAGAGAGAGAGAGAGAGAGAGCAAAATTTAAATATATTTTAATTATATTCTTCTCTTCCCTTGAGTCCCTCCAGATCCTCTCCCCCTCTCTACCCACTCAACTTTAAGTTCTATCTCAAAAAACAAATAAAACCCCAACACAACAACAAAACCAAGAAAGCAAAAGAAAAAACAAAAACAAGAAAAACAAAAACAAAAAACCACTAAACTGTAACCATATAAAAGCATAGACACGCAAAAAAAAAAAAAATAAAAATAAAAAAATAAAAAAAAAACCCTATGGAGTCCATTGTTTCTGTGTCAGTTACTCTTGACCATGAGGCCTGTCCTATAATAGTTGATATACCCAGTGTCACTCCATTGGAGGAAGCTGATTTTCCTTCTTCCAACAGGTGTGACAGTTCAGTTGTTAACCTTTACCCCAGTGGCTAGGTTTTCATACAGTCATACATTCATTTAAATATATATATTTAATTTAAATATAATAAAATAAAACATAAGAATATAAAACAAAAACTATTACAATGAGTTTAGACAAGGCAAACCAACAGAAGGAAAAGATCCCAAGAGAAGGCACAAGAATTAGAGACTCACTTGTTCACACACTCTGGAATACCCTGAAAACTGGAAGTCATAATATATATGCTGATGATCTGGTGCAGACCAATGTAGTCCCTGTGCATGCTGAGTCTGTCTTTGTGAGTTCATATGAGCTTTTCACATGTTGTTGTAGAGGCTTTTGTTTCCTTGTACCCTCCTTCCCCTATGTCTCTTATACCCTTTCCATCTCCTCCTCCATGGGGTTTCCTGAGCTCTGAGGGGAGGGCTTGATGGAGACATTCCATTTATGGCTGAGTGTTCCAAGGTCTCTCACTCAAACCAGTAAAGATCACAAGGCAAGCAGGAAATAGGGTGTTGCAAATAATGAAGGCTCTTTCTTGGTTCTATAGAGAAGCCCTGAGATGTATTTCAGATGGAATATCCTTTAGTAACATCAGCCACTTGCACCAGGGGAAGGTGGGTAGGAGATCCAACAGCACGGTGCAGAACAAAGGAAGTCCCTCGCATTCATAGAACATTGAGGGAGAGAGCTCTGAGTTTAGAAGACCAGTGAAAGTACTAGGGAAGACATAAGGCCATGATGAAAGATGCTAGTCCTGTTGTCACATCCCACCTTGGCGATGCTATGTGCTGACTTCACAGCTTAGGGAAGGGACTAGATTGGACGGAAGGAGTGGCTGGTCCTCTCCATAAGGGCAGCGTGTGGTAAGTGGGCAGAAGATTGGACTGACTAGGGAAGAAAGAGAAGCAGACAGAGTGAGGGAGGGATACTGGGGAAGGTAATGGAGCAAGTACGTAACTGAGAACAAAATATAACGACACATTTGTCTGACAAAGCAGTTATGAAACCCATTATTTTATATATTAAACTATATATTAAAATTCATAAAAGCAAATGTGGTACAATGTAAACTTATGAATGTTCTAGAACAAAATAAGTTATGTACCACAAAACTGCCTTAAAGGCTTTGTCTTTCAGGTACAGAACAGATCAGTCATTTGAATGCAAATATTTTTGTTTGGATAAGCATATGTTAATTGTAAAAATAATCAGTTTCATTCTGACATTTTCATATATTCGTTGATGAGCCTTTGATCTTATTAACTTCATTGTTAGTTGCTCTTGCCTCAACCCTCCTATTGGCCCCTCCTCTTCCCAAGTTATTCCCCTTTTCAATTCTAATGTTTAAAAACCATAAATTAACATCTTCTAAATAAATGTTACAGAAATAAAAGAAAATGAGGAAAATAAAATGAAAAAGTAGAAATAGAAAGTGGCTTGGGGATCAATTCAGGGTAGCTGATGGGTTTTCTTTAGTGACCATAAGACATCTTTTTAAAATTTCTGAGTTAGTTGTAAACACATGTACATTTAAAAATATATATTTAATATGACAAATGAAGCCTGATTGCTTCTCCCAAATAACCAGGAGGTCTTGATACTGGCCCTGCCATCCTGTGAAGCAAGGCAGAGGCTGCAGCTGGACGCTGCACACTGTCTGGACCTCTGTAAATTGACACCTGCTCTCCACATGCACACTGCCCAGCTCCTGCCTGTTCCCTTCAGTTTCACCACTTGCCTGTCTTAGTAGGAAGGGAGTCTATGGCTTACATGTTTTTGGACATGTACAGAGGAGGGAGAGCCAGGAAGCTGCTTGGACTGAATGAAGGTCAGTGGCAGAAGGCCCCTTTCTGCAACCGCCTGAGAAAGGAGCCTTGCCAGCCAGGTGAAGATGTCAGGAGCCTCCCACAGAAGTTATGCAGTAGCCAAGTCCTGGCAGCATTCATGTTGGCTCTGTGGCACTATGACGGAACATTGTCCCCTTAGCAAATTGCTCCTACAACATAAGCCCTCGCAGAGAAAAGAGCCCAGTACCTGGTTTGTTCCATGTGGCTGAGGTATGTGCACATTCCTCTGGTTTGCTCTGGTTTCTCTTTCTCTTTTTTTCTTACAGTCACATCTGCTCTTTGTTTTCTCTCATTTCGAATGTTTCCCAACACATCATGTTTAGTGAGGTGTTTAAGACAGACTGAGAGATGCCGTTGGAGGCAATGTTTTATAGCACAGTTTGTACACTAGTTTATTGCCAAATTAAAATAAAGATGTAATCTGGCAGCCTCAGCCGGCTGCCAAGGCTTCCTTTGGAGGTTTCCTGTATTAAGGAAAGAAAGTCAGAGGAAACCAGGAATGAAGTAAGAGAACGCATGTCCGTTCTCCTGTCTGTCCTGTTTTCAAATACAAAGAAGTGGACAAAATGTGCTTCCTGTTTAAGCTGCAGAAATAAACAAATGGTATAGAACAGCATTCTCAAGTCCCTATAGTAAATGCAAGCGGCTTCTCCATGTTGCCCACAGTGATTCAATGCTGTAAGACATTTAAGGGACAGGGCTTCTGCCCATTTCCTCAAATGCTGTTTTAGAAACCACAGGGTTTCTCAATGGTATGTCATCTCATAGACCCTTGAGAATCTGAGGAAGTTTATTCTATTTCAACATGGGTTTTCTAAGAATTCAGGTTAATTCCTTAACATCTTGAATTTGCATCTGTTCTCCCTGTCAATCATTTGTGGGTGCTCAGAAATGTGTGTGTCTGTTCAGTAGAGCATTATTTAGGCAACCACATTAAGTTTATGTGTCAACCAGTCTGGACTAAGGGATGAAATAGCTGAGAAACATTATCTGTGGATCCATCCATTATACTGTTTGTAGAACAACATGTTAGCATTTGAAGAAGTGGTCTAAGAATATCTGAAAGAGGTAACTGGAAGCTTATGCTTTTAAAAAGCATTAACTCAAAATAAATAAAATAAAGTAAAGTACTGGCTATGTTATCAGGTAAAGCTAAAGGTAAATGCTTGTTACCAAACCTGACCCAAGTTCAATTTGGCAAAAGAAGAGAAGCGAAACCCACAATTTTTCCTCTGACTTCCAACACCTGCCATGGCATGTACATGCACACACACACACACATACACACGCACACACGCATGCACACGCACATGCACACATACATGCACACGCACACATACATACACATATACACAAGCACACACACAGATAAATAAATATAGGACAACAATAACAAAACAACATTGATTTTTCACTTTGTCCTACAGACTAATCGAAACAAGATTACTCTGACATCTTTGCCTCCATTTTCTGTCTCTCTTCTACTGTGGATAACCTGTTAACTTCTGCACACAGTCATGTTAATCTCTCAAAGAGTGTTTGTCTAATTATCTCATTCTCCTTCAAGGTTGAAGGTGCAGGTAAGTCACCACCCTAAACCTGCAGTCACTTTGGATTCCAGAAACAGCATAACATGAAGGGACAGACAGCTTCCTCTCAGTGAGGATAGTTATCATCCATTATGATGAAGCTACAACACAGATCAGAAGTGACATCCTGAGAGTCGCACTGATCCCTTGTTTCAACAACAATAAGGGCTTTTTGTGACCACCTTGCTGAATCAGAACTGAGACAATGATCAAACAACCCGCACCTTGACTATGCTTAACTCCTTCTATCTCTTACCTCTTGCCCTAACCCTTCTCCTGTGTCAACCTAAAGTCAATATCAGTACTCAAATATGGATCTTGGGTCATCAGACCGATTTATTTGGTTCCTTTACCAATTTGACTTCGTTGAATAAATCCTCAGCTCTATGCTGCTTTCCACAGTTACACTTCACTTTCATTGGTGTCTCGAGAACCACAGTTACTCTTCACTTTAATCAGTGTATTGGGAACCAAAGAGTGAGCCTAACTTTGGGAATCTCCTAGAGACCAGACTTTCGATCTAAAATCTTCTGTTAGAAATTTGCCCTCCCCAGTGGGGACAGGGACAATCTCCTCATTTGAGTGCTCTGGGGTATGATTTTGCTCTTTCTCTCCTTTGAGATGAAACACCTATCTCCTAGGGTTCCAAGATATCAATCAACACCCTTAGTTCTCAAGCCGCTGAACTTTGAATAGGATAGACACCAGGGATACTCCTCTAACACTCACCCTCACCCAATTCTCAACAATTCAGACTTAGGTCAAATCATAGCACTGCCTTTTTTTGGTGTTCCAGCTGGCAAATGGCAGATCTTAAGACTTTTGGTCTTCTATACTTGTATAGGAAAATCCTTATAAAACCTCATTCATAGTCATTATTTTCTTTTTCTCCAATCAGTGTATTTTTTTAAAAACATTTACTATACAATCACTGAAATACTGAATATCCTCAATAGATTTTACCATCTAAGAAAAATAAATATTCTAAGCTATGAAAACAGTATAATCCTCTTAATTCTGAAGAGGACATTTGGGCATAAAAATTTCTCCAAAAATAAATAACAGTTATTTATGTTTAAAATTTCCATTGAACTGGTGGCCAGTAAAACTGTCCTGTCTCAGAAAGAAAGAAAGGTAGTCAGCAGAAGTCTTTGAGTTCCTTCTAATGCTCATATCAGACAGCCTCCACAAGGTATTCATGCACACAGTATGAAGCACAGAAAGGCATCTCAGACCTTTGGGGCATTCTTCAGACCATGGATCCAAATTCTCTTCTCATGGTTTTAAAAGTATCATTTCTTAAAGTAGAGAAAATAATCAATGTCAGGGAAACGAGAAAAACAAAATCCATGTATGTTTAGAAGACAGAAAGTAGGCCCCCAAGTACAAAGAAGATAGGAAGTAAGGGAGGAGGAAGGGGCGAGGATGCTGCTCTTAGATAAGTTGTGTAGGTGCCAGCACCTCACCACAGTGTTTTATAAGAGTCAGTTCCTTTATGTTTGCCTGAGTTTGACACAAAACTGCATCCAGCAGATGGAAAGCTTGCTCTGGGGCTAAGATCTTCACTGAGAGCTTGGCAACAGCAGCACTAGCAGCTGTCACAGAGAAAAACTGATGAACAATACTTATACACAAGAACAAATGTTCCTCTTTCCTAAAATTCGCAGATGCTGGCCAACCAGTGCCAACATTGAGCTCTCCTTGGTGCCCAGAGCTGCGTCTTCTAAGTTTTAAAAATCCATGGTTTGTAAATGATTGCCAGAGCTCTGATACCAGCATCACTCACTTAACTCTGGAGAATACCATTGGCTTCTCTGATGGTGGCAGACCACTTCCCTTCCAGATAATACCATGCTCCTCAAACCTTGATGTAAGTCTTGAGACACTGAGGTCTCTTCAGTTCTCAACACACATCAGAAGATTGTCTTTTCCCACCACATAACGGATTTATCCTTAATTCTCTCTTGAGAAACCCGAGACAGAAGTAGAAAGACTATTTCTGTTCACATGTTCCCTTCAAAATATCACCATCAAATGTGAGAGCCCCACCAAATTATATGCAATTTTTTTCTGTTGTTCCTACAACATCTACACATGAGATCAACTGAATTTTTCCTATGATAACATTTGTTGAATTATCCAAATTTGAATTCCTCACATTATATAGAATAAAGGTTGATCAGGATTGTTCAAGCTCTGAAATCAAAGGAGTTATCAAATCTGTGCTCAAAAAATAAACCTTTGTTCTAGACCTTCACAAACCTCAACTCATCCTTATATTTTTACTGCTTAACCCTATAATCAATGGCTCAGAATTCATCAACCCTGGTCCAACTTTTCAAAGCTTTTAAACTAGGGAGACAAAAACCACATTTGCCATTAGATCAAACCATGAAAATTAAAATCAGCTTCCACAAGTCTCTGTGTATTATAATGAGCTTAGCCAACTTTCTGTGTTTGATGAAAATTCCACTCTGTAAACATTTCTTTTCCAACTTTATATAATTACTTATGAGATTCTTCTTCCTCTGTTTAAGAAGAAAAAGTGTGTTCCTTATCAACAGAAATCTATCATATATTTTTTTTTTTGCCAAGCAGTGACCCGAACCTTTAATCTCAGTACCAACCATAGAGACTTGGAAGTCTGTATAGACAGGCAATGATGAGGAAATCATGTGGTTTGGTTTAGAGCCAATGAGAAGGTACAACAAAAAGGCAATAAAAAGACAGGTCACACAGGAGAAGGTCTTTCTCTCAGGGGAAGGATGGCAGCGAGTGGTAAGCTAAAGGCTATTCGCTAGTGCTCTGATTTCTTGGGCTTTTAACTCTGTATCTGGTTTTGTGTTTCTTATTTAATAAGAGCATTTAGAATTCTGTCTACACTGCCTAGGTGTCCTCACTCCTCCAGGGCTATTTACTTTTTCACAGTGAATATAGAAAGCATGAAGTACTGGGACCTCAAGGGTTACATTTCAGAGCATCTCCTCTAGTATAATTGCAAAGGTATTTAGTTTTCACTTATCCAAGTGAACCCACTGTTCACTATGCCTCAGGCATGGCGGGCGAGGGGAAATTCGCCTAGAGCTGAATAAAATACAGTAACAGTGGATTAAATGACAGATACCCCATGTCCTGGGCAACTCTGTCTTCACCATTGCACCAAATACATGGTGGCTCAACTCTAGGAGCAAAATTGTTCATTCTGTGAAAGGGTAGCCAAGCCTCTCAAGAGGGAAAACAAAAAACAAAAAACAAAAAAAAAAAAACACTACTAATGGTAAACCCATTTTCAGATTTAATGTGGCTTTCATTTGTCAGTAAGGGCAGCATGAATAAAACCCCAATTGTATGATGTTAATTTACTTACTTCAAAATAGCAGTGTCACTAGAGACTTTGGGAAATTGGTTACAGCCTTCTTTTACCTTCAGTGAGAACCCCATACATTGAGACTAACCCATACAAAGAAAACCTCAGTGTTCTAGATTTCTTTCTGACAAAAAAAAAAAAAATGACTTGAGGAAGAATGGGTTTATTTGGCTTACATTTCCAGGTCACAGTTTATCTGTGAAGGAAGTCAAGGCAAGAACCATGGAGGAATAATGCCTGCTGATTTACCTTTTGGCTCACTCACTGGCTCATGCTTAGCTAGCTTTCTTGTAGAGCTCAGGCTCACCCTGATCAGGGATGACACTGTCCAGGGTGGAACTGGCTTTCCCACATCAATAAACAATCAAGAAGCTCTCTCACAGACACAGACACAGGCAAATATAATCTGGACAAACCCTTAACTGGGGTTCCTTCTTCCTAAGTAACTCTAGCTTGTTTCAAGTTGACAATAAATCTAGTCAGCACATTTAGTATCTCTTCCAATTAATGGAAACCCAACGTATCTTCAAACACAAGTAATAAGTAAGTTATGATTTCTCTCAAGAAGATTTTCAGAATGACTCTGTGGAATGATGGATTGCATAAAGGGCATGCCGGTGTCTCACCTATTTTCCCTTGAATTTTAATGGCTCAAATTTCACTTATCTTTGCCTACATGAATTTTCATTTTTTTCAATTACATTTTTACTTGCCATTTTGCTAGCCTTAAACTCTATGTTGCTGTGAAAGTTACTTAAAGGCAAAACCCATTTGTTTTATATAGTAACCACATAATATAGATAGCAGAGAACACTTAAGATTAGTATAGCATGTATGGGGCATATACATGCAGCTGAACACATGTGCAGTGCAACTTAATCTAATGCTTTAGAAGAAGTGGACTTCTTCAATGTTGTCACCAAGTGAAGAAAATCTGTAAGATAAAAGACTTACGATAATACTGACCTCTGAACGTCTTTCTCACCTTTAAAAAGTCATACCCTGGTGTTTTTAAACCTTAGGGAAGTAGCTTCTTTTTGAGGGTCTGGGCAAAGCAATAAGTCTCGAACTAAGAAAATTATCATCTACCTACACTCCCAAAATAGCTTCAAATACCAATGAAATTGGTACATCCTAAATCCTTCAGCATCTATTACAGTGCAGGTGCTGAAATTTGAGCAAGTTGTACTAAAAGTTTTCTTTCTTGGTGCTATGGACCTTTAGCATGTGGGGTTTACCATGGTGCCCTTAGGTTACATAGTTCTTGAAGGATCTGTGGTATTCTGGACCAGCCTGAGTCCTACATTTTTGCTGTAGTTGATAAGGAGTAGCAGAATTTGGCCTATGCTCCCACCGTGATGTGCTGACTCTCTAGAGGCCCAAAGTGAAGATCATTCACTCATGAACTAGAATCTTCAGTTCTATGAAGTAAAACACGGTATGGTCAAATCCTAAGTGCATCCGTTCACTGATTTGATGGAAAGGTGACCAAGATGGCATCCAAGCTACATACCATCGCTCTATACTATCTCACTTGGTATCTCAGCATTCTTTTGTATGCTTCCTCATATACTTGCATAGTTACAACAAGCAACCTGAGATGTTCTCAGTGACACTGAGTTCAGGCTACTGCATAGAACAGAAAACAAGAAAAAACAAAAAGAAATGATCACTGAGGTGATAGTCACAGATGGGTAACCAGTGGTCTTTCCCCTAGTAGCTGTGCACCACTGTGTAAAGCAAGGTAAGTATGCTCACCTTTTGGTCTTGACTGTATGCCAGGATCCAGTCTTCTTGCTTCGGATGGAAAAGCAAACTCTGGATGTAAAAGTTGAGCCGGTACTTTTGGTAGGTTGCCCCTTCATCCGAGCTGATCAATAAGCTGCTCTCAATCTCCGGGTCTGTGAGTAACATAATCTGCAGGAAAGCAAGACAAAGAGAGGCTTACAAATTCACAGTGTATGGAACCAAACTACCACATGGACACAAGAAGCACACAAGAGCAGGCAGAGTGCTCAGCCAGACAAGGACCTGAGCTCTGCAGTGCTGAATCTCCTACCTCGGACAACACCATAAAACCACTTGTATTATGTGAAGAAAGAACACAGAGGAACTGGTCAGAAAAAGGAGATAAAATCAGAAGATCATACTCTCTTCCCATCTATAGGACTGTTTGGGAGAAAGGGTTATCTCTTTTTTTCAGTTATTTTTCTTTTCTAATAAAAAGTGTATTTATTTATTTATTTACTTATTTACTTATTTACTTACTTACTTATATGCACCCATGCATGTGCTAGAGCACACAGGTGGAGGTCAGAGGACAACTTGTGGGTTTTGGTTCTCTCGTTCCACCATGTGGGTCTGAGCGTTGAACTCAGATTATCAGGCTTGGCATTAAGCACCTTTACCTGCTGAGCCATCTCCTCAGTTATAAACTGATGTTCTTAACCTCAGACTTTCCTCTTTCCCCTTAAACCTAGCCCTCCCTCATGATGTAACTCGCTCACACTCCATCTAAGGGAAATAAAAGTATCAGTCCAGTTGTTTTCTGTGTGGGAAAAGAAGACATATGAACATGGACCCAATTCTTTCTTGCCTTATACTCCTATTTCACATCAACAGTACCCTGTCATTCTACCTTTAGCTTGATTATATGAGTCTTAAGTCAAAGTCTGGGCCCTTGAAAATTTTCTGAACAGTATTAATGCATAGATTATTTAACTCCACTGTCATTTTCGCTTTCTAGTCTACTGTATCATTTACTTTGCTTCTTTCTATGTACATTTTACTATAATGTAAGCTGTACAAACGTCAGTGTACATCTTTTGCTCACGGGGGTACGCCTAGCAGCTAGACTAAGCTCAGCATATATTATATACTCAACAAGCATCTGCCAAATGAATGAATGAATGGAAGCAAAGGAGGGAGTGAGGAAGGGAATAAGGGAGGGGAAGGAGGAAGGAAGGAGGGAGAAAAGAAGAAAGCAAGGAAGGAAGGTAGGTTTTAAAAGCAGTCATGTAGAGTTAGAAATATGTTTTGAAGAGTTTGCTAAGATATGAATGTAAGCTCCATAGAAAGCATAGCTGGAATGTACTTCTCCATCTTTCACCCATGGGCTATAAATCCGTATAAACTCACAGCTTCAGGTGCTTGTTTTGTGCTCTCATTCGGATGCCTACCCTTGGCCAGAGTGTTCTGAATAACCGCAATAGATGCAAGATGAATGAGCTGCCTTGAGAACTGCTTGTTTTCTCTCATTTTCTGCCTCCAGGAATATGTGATGAAGTACCTCATTCCTAACTCTCTATAGGTCTCCTTGGCTCCATCAAAGTGTGCACCTAACATTTTCAGACAGTCTACCCATTGACTTCTTCCCTGTCAACTTATTAATTGGAACTCTCTGAGTCTGGTTCAGTATGAAAGATGTGCTCAATGTATGGGTATATGATGAAAGATCACTGCAGCCTAGATTTAGCAATAGAGGAGGGAGGGAGAGAGGGTGGGAGGAGGGAAAGAAAAAAGAAGGTGAGAAAGGATGAATGAAGGAAGAGAGAGACAAAGAGAGAGGGAGATATATTGAATTATGATATAAAGGGGCAGAATACTAGGTAGATGCAAACTCCCTATCAATTTGAAGGCACTCATTTTGAAACTTGATAATAGTTCATGTCACCTTTGCAAGTGATGTAATGCCACCACACATGCACAGGAGTGCATAACAGACACCCCGCTGGATTCTGTTTCCATTATTCAGGATGAACAAGGTTCTTTGTCATTCTTCTTCTTCTTGGAGAAGACAAAGGTTTGAGAGGAATGCTGTGGTTGTCAGCTGCACACAGGCGAGAGAGAAGGGTGGGAAATATATGCAAAACTGGAGCCCGATGTCTCTCACATAGCATGAAACACTGCCACTGTCCATTAATGTAGTTGCGGGATTTCCTGTGTCCTGGCCAGCCGGTGGTCAGGACAAATCTTGCGCTCGTGTCCCACATGTAAACACACAGAGGCTTATATTCATTATAACTGCTCAGCCGTTAGCTCAGGCTTATTACTGACCAGCTCTTATACTTAAATTAACCCATAATTCTTATTTATGTTTAGCCACATGGCTTGGTACCTTTTCTCAGTTCTGCCTTCACAACTTGCCTTCTCTGTGTCTAGCTGGCATTTCCTGACTCAGCCTTCCTCTTTCCAGAATTCTCCTTGTCTGCTTATCCTGCCTATACTTCCTGTCTGGCTACTGGCCAATCAACATTTTATTTATCAACCATTCAGAGCAACACATATTCACAGCATACAGAACATAAAAACAGACAGCTTCCTCTGTTTGATGACTGACGTGGGGCCATCAGGTAATTTGCTAAGAATAAACTTACATGGCTTCATTAAAATCTAGTGCATGTTATAAACAATGACATTTAGATGGCTCCTAAATGGATAGAAATATTTCCAGGTGATTTCATATTTATTGGGACATAAAAAAGGCTGTCATATTTCAAAACACAACTATGCCATCCAATGGTTACACTGCTTTGTGTTCCTAACCACAATTAACAATAAAGTGTAACAACCACTTGTCCTACTGCCAAAATGCTATTTTCATAACATGAGGAGGCCCTGCTTTACAGTCATTGTTGTTTCAAGCCAGCTGATGCTCCCTCCATTTTCTCATTTCCTAGCTCCAGGTTAACTAGAATATGCTCTGTCTTCTCATTTCACAACCTGCTTCCCCTAACATGAAAATTAAAAAAAAAAAAAAAAAACTTAAATTAAGACTACAAAATATCCACAAATGAAAGTGAATTTTATTTACTGTTTACTAAAACTAGTTTAATATGTATGTATACTCTAAATTCACCAGGCTATATGAAATCATGTTGTATCCCCTTGTAACATTAGAAAGAGGTTGAAATATTTCAAATATTTTTTTCAGAGCTGAGGGTCGAACCTAGGGCCTTACGCTTGCTAGGCAAGCACTCTACCACTGAGCTAAATCCCCAAACCCTCAAATAATTTTTAATACATGGATATTTGTTATCATGTAAATAAAACTATTAGGGATTGGGGCTCTTGTTTTTGACCCTGCAGAACCAAAAGTAAGCAGAACAAAACCCTATCTTCTCTATTTAGTATTCATCTGAAACCTTATACTTGGGAATTTGCGTACTGGAACTGTCGGAAGGGTAGGTGATCACCCTGTAAAGCTACCAAGTCTGGACCACAGAGGCCAGTTTCTGCCCAAATTTCCCCAAAACAAACAGGTTAGTATGGATCTATCTTTGATTACCCACTTTTGTTTTAATCAACCTAACAATTTAATAAGATCTTAATATGTATTTGTTCCTTTGATGTCTTGATCCAAAGCTACATAGTACATCATGAAGTCTGATTTATATTCATATTTTTATTTAAAATTACAACCCATGTAATTTTGTAAAGGGTTGCAAACATACAAGTTAGTGCACAATTTTGACACACAAAGACATGTACAACACATTTTAATTCTTTAATCATAACCTTCAAATAATTAGGCTATACTTAGTGTAGTGATTGGAATATAGTGCAGCCTTAATGAGTTGCTAGATGATTAAAGAAACCTTGTTATTTGGGCCTTAAATTCTTTCATGATTTTTCCTAAATGAACTGAGGTTTATCTTCCTATTTTTCAATTACAAACACTAAATAAATTAATAAGTAATTAAGTAATCAAGGTCTATAGAGAAAAGGTTTAACATATATGAAAAAATACATAATTAATATAATTCAGTCTTCAGACATAGGTGGTATTGTTGGTCCGAAATAAGTTCTGTCTTCTCAAGAAAGTGTTCGAAAAGTTATTATTTTCAAAATGGTTACATTCAAACTAACGAATAATTTTCCAAAATACCAGATTGCATCTCTCATTTTTGCTTATCTATTCATTTATCTGTTATCTGTTTAATTATGTATATATCTAGATTTATTTATTTATGTGAGGTGTGTGTGAGTTTGTGTGTGTGTGCACACACACGTGCATGTGTAGAGACCACAGGACAATGATAAGTGTATCTATTGTTCTCTACTGTATTTTTTGAGGCACTGTCTTACATTGAACCTGGAGTTGACCAATTAGGTCAGGCTGGCTGGGCTGCAAGGCCCTGACATACTCAAGTCATCACTTTCCTATGCTGTGACTTCAGGTACACATTGCTGCATCCAGCTTTTAAGGTGAGTGCCAGGGATCTGAACTCAGATCCTTATGCCCATGCAGCAAGCAATTTATCCACTGAGCTATCTTTCCCTTAGGCTGCATTTCTTTAAATTGTCCATTGATTCTTGTTTTCAACTAGGTCAAGATGGCTCTCTACCCTTTTCTGACTCTTCATGTGTTTTCAAATGAGTAGTATGTTTAATCTTCACCCTGACTAATGAAATAAATAGGCTCTCAGGAGAACTTTTCAAAAGTCATGAATCTTATTATTTCTCACTCTCAACAGTAGCTCTCTGGGGAATGGACTCTACCTGAGACAAAGCTTATTCCGTAGTAGGTCCATATACCTTTGTGAACGAACTGATCTACAAATGAATGAATGAGTCATTTAGCATGGGTCTTACACTGACCATAACCCAGGGATCCCTGCAGCCTTGGGAGGTCAGTCCTCTCACAGTCTCTGCTGTTCTGCTTGGACAGGAGAGGGGTAGACAGGAGGAAGTGATTGCTCTGAACAGGAGTAATTACTCTCTGTTCAGATGGACTCGGGGTGATTAGCACCCGTTTACCTATGCCTTGCGGGGTGTGCAGACATGGCACTGACTGCATCTGTGGATAAATTGTTTTCCATAGGAAGTCAATAACTGCAACGCAGGCTTCTGCAATCCAGCTATAAGCAATCATTCATCATCTACTTCAGGAGAAGGAAGGGACTTTATTTGCTTTTCCTAGAGGTGACAAATGAACATGAAATACAATTTATAGATTTCAAATATATCACTTCTCTCTTCTTTTGGTAGTATTCCTTCTGACAGCTTAGTGTAGTCAAAAATTGAATGTGGCCCAGGAAGATTGCTCATTGGGCAAAGGTGCTTGCCATTATGCCTGACTACATGAAATTGAACCCTGAGTGGAAGGAGACAACTGGTTCCTAAAGATACCCTCTGAATACCATGTGTGTGCCCCGGCATGTGCATGTCCATAAGCACATGCATACAAATACAAAAATTGTCATAAAATTAAATGCATCTTCACTTTTTGATTTGCTCTAGATTCACCATATGGCTACATGACACAATTTTCCAAACTTGGAAGACAACTTTATGATCCTTCCAGGTATCTACTGTGGTCCTTGTTGCCATAGAAATGCTACTATTATTTAGTTTTACATTTCTTTTCCTAGGCATATTGCTTTGGAATTTGACCATCTACCTGCTTAGATAAAGCAGGGCCAATAAGGAGAATATTACTACTTCTGGGTATATTTTTCCATCATTTGTTTAATCTTAATGTAAACAGTGTTCAGTTTATGTGTTATGCATGACTTGTTTGTTTCTTTGTCAGTTGTTTGTCATTTACGGGCTAGATTCAAGCAGTGGTAATAAAGTTGCTTCTGGGTAATATCAGTCTTGCTTCTCCCAAGACTTAGCTTAGCTACAAATGGCTACATCACAGGTGCATAACAAATGAATTTCATAATGACCCTGAAAACGACAAAGTGGTAAAGACAGCCAATGGACACTCTGTTTTGTTCAAGCACAAATACTTTTCTCTACACATGAAACAAGAGGCCACTTGCAAGCCTCTGGCCTGGAAATTAAAAACAAATTAAGCAAAATGTAATCAGAGCAAGGAAGTAATTTGCTGACCAATGTGGGTGGGAAAACTGCCTATTCCCAATGTGGGATAAATACCATCCTCCTCAATAGCTGAGGGTGAGGGAAGTAAGTGTTTATCAGTTGACAGCCCTTTGTAGGACAGCATTAGTGAATGTTACACCAGATCCCAGAATGACCAAGGAAAGAAAAGTCACTGAAGCTAAAATAATAGTGAAAGAAGGGGAGGTAGGTGATTAAAGGAAGAAAATTTCAACCACATATGCTTTGATAGAAGAGAGTCTGTGGTAGAACAGCGGCAAGACAACCACTTGCCCTACATTTTATTCTCTCAGCCCAGTGAAGCTTGCATAATGTACCGTCTTTGTTTGTTAACACAAAACAGTGAGATTCAATGCTAAGAGATGAAGACAACATTTTTTCAATAGGCCGTCTACTCGTGACCTGAGAAACTGCTGGAAAACTTTGGCATTATACTCTGAAGTTTATTCTGTGAGCTTCTTTTATCACTTATTTTCTCCTTTTTAGTAAAATTTGAAATTTTTAGGAAAAAAATTTTCAAGTAGCATACATGTTTAGTCCTCTTTATCGGAAGGCCCTTCCCATTATCTCTACATGTAACGATAATGAGAATTCCTTCTATAAAAGCTCATTAGTGAAACCTCCCAGCATACACAAGACATATGTAAATTCACCAGGAATGGGTTACACTCTTGGGAAGACAATTCAAGGGAAAGAATTATATAGGACACCCTAGTTTAGGTCCAGTGAGATAACTGTACACAATCCTCTCCCTGAAGACTCTTACAGAATCCTGACTCTAGAAGAGCAAGTCTCCATGAGGCTCTGCTCCCACTGCTAGGGACTATGCTGGCCCTCTATTAAGGGGATGCATGCGCATATATTGGTAGGGTAATGAGCAGGGCTGAGCATGCATGCACCAGGGGCTTGTCTTCAAGAAGATCCAGGACTAAGTCTGTCACAAATCATCATGGATGTATGCCCTACTTACTGAGGGAGAAAAAGAGGAAGATTTTAGGAAAGGATATCGATACTCTAAAAAATTGGGAATTCTGTCAGTATACTCCAGTAACAGTTAATGTCAAAAGACTTGAATCCAGAGACCTAGATTTATAATTTTTCTGTCAAGTGTCCCTCTGGTGCTCTGAAGGTATAGCTCATTGAATATTTTGGGGCCTCTATTACCTCTATGAGGGCAGTGACAATAAGCAAGTTGGTATTTACTGAGCATGTATGTACTTTGCATGGGGTACCATGCTATAACAGAAAACAAGTACTTCAGTCAATTGTACCAAAACAAATACTACCTTTAATAGATCTTATTATGTCCATTTGACAGATAAGGAGATGAGGCTCAGAGCAATGAAGTATCTCACTCAATATCACACAAATAGTCAGCAGTAATGCAGCCTAAGGCATACAGTGCTCTTATTTGTGTGAGCATTCACAGGGCCATCTCATAATGAATCAAACATTTACAAGTGCATGTTCTGATGAAAGAAAGAAAGAAAGAAAGAAAGAAAGAAAGAAAGAAAGAAAGAA
>CABHPR010138662.1:0-14844 GCA_902168415.1 Peromyscus melanophrys
CTCTCTCTCTCTCTCTCTCTCTCTCTCTCTCTCTCTCTCTCTCTCTCTCTCTCTCTCTCTCTCTCTTTCCCTCTCTCCCTCCCTCCCTAAAAGAAATCCCAAATCAAGAATATGTACACAGGCACAAACAAGCAGTAACAGCAATAACAAAATCACCACAAAAATGAAAGTCAAAACAAACACCAAAAGACAAATAAGAAAAAAAAAGGAATTAAACAAAATGTCCACAAAACCACAATTGAGTTAGTTTTGTGCTGGCCAACCACTCCTGGGCCTGGGGCCTTCCATGAAGTATGGTTGTATATCCAGTGACACTTCATTGAGGAAAACTTGTCCCTTTCCCAGCAGGAATAAACTGCAGAGAGCTCCTTGTTTATGGGTGAGCTCCAGTATCCAGTTCTCACTCTGAACACTAAGACCCTATCTTGTCTGAACCTGTGCCAACAGTATGCATGCTGCCACAGTCCCTGTTGGGTCATATGTGCATCAGTCCCCTTGTACCTGGAAGACACTGTTTCCTTGGAGCCAGCCATCTTTCTGCTTCATCTTCCACAAAGATGCCTGACCCTTGAGGAAGATGCCTCTTTTAGGTAGGATTGAGCTCTTCAAAGTCTCTCACTCTCTGTACATTGTCTTGTTGTGGGTCTTTGTATTAATTCCCATCTGCTACAAGGAGGAGCTTCCCTGATGTGGGTCAAGCAAGTGACTGATCTTGTGGTTTAATAGTATTATGTCATTGGGAATCATTTTATTACTGTGTTTCTTTAGCAGAATACTAATATTAAGATTTCCCCTAGGCCTATTACATTTTAAGTCTCACATTCTTAGACACTTTAGGCATGGGTTCCATCTCTGGAAGAGAGCTTTAAATCCAATAAAAAAAAAAGTTTGGTTACTCCCATTATGTCTGTGCACTATTGTATCATATCCTTGCAGGCATGCTCAAACAAGGCTATCCTACCAAAGTATATCTACAGATTCAATGCAATCCCTATCAAAAGTCCCACACTGAAGACAATACTTACTTATGTTATCAAATAGAGAATTCCAGCTAGTACCTAGTTAGCAGCTTCACCCTTGCTGACTAGTGTTCACGACACTGGAAGATACTCTGAATGTTGCCAGAAGATATCTATATCTGTGGCACCCAGCTACAAAATCTGCAACCTAAAATAGCAACCAAGAGCTTGGTTATTGTTTATTCAAGGTTTCATATTTCTCTGAATTTCCATGTCCACTGCAGATACCATGTGTTCAGGTGAGCTTTCAGTGTGCAGCACCTCTTACTGTTCAGTAATACATTTTGCTTTGGTCAGTGTTCCAGTGAGTTTTCTCTGCCTGTCTTAGTTTCTTGGATATTCAGAGTGACACTCTTGCCAGTAGAAAGTTGATGGTTGGACTCCTCTTCTACCTTCTGGCTGACACCACTGCCTTTTCTTCAGATACTTATTACACTTTTCTTGCAAGTGAGACCCTTCTTAAATGTTAATATTATCTATTCCAGACAATTGTATTGCTCTTCCTTCTTCCAGAGTTTAAGCATGGTTGGGTGTTAGTGAGGGTCTCCCCCTGTCTTCCAGGTGGCCACCTAATCACTGTATTGAACTTCATTGGTGCATTGTAGGTAAAGATCTAATTTTCTTTGCATTCCCCTAAGGTCAGAAGTCCTTTGTGAGTATGAATCTTTTTTTAGGACTTCATTTAATACTAATTATCTTCTCAAAGTGCTTTTTAAAATATATAGTCTCATTGAGATTTGGGACTAAAAAAATGCAGCCTACATTGGTGATATAGGTACAAATAAATCTTATTTATCTTAATTTGTCTTACCTTTTTATTAGTTCCATGAGGCATAACAAAATAAATGTTTATTTCAATAATTCCTGTATTCATGTATTTAAAAATAGACATGGCATATAGAACTGTAATATACATCCAAAGCATGAAGATTTTCAGTTTCAATGCTAGAAACAGATACCAAAAGTTTAAAAAAAAGATAAAAGATTTAAAGATAAATACTTGCTTATATTGAATTATTTATCATAATCAAGATTGAAAATACTATGTTAAATTATAGCTAATGGATAGGCTCAATGAATTATAAAAATATTTGTTAGATCACTTATAAAGGTCATTTTGGAGAATATATAATGTCTCAGAAACTTTCTTTGTAATATATTTGTGTTGAAAAATATTAAAATATTTTTAATTAAATTAATAGAAAATTAATTATAATTAATTTTCTGGGAATTAAAATAATAGAAAAATAATCAACTCTGTCAGCTATAGGTTCTGAGACTTGCTATGTATTCTTCAGGTTTTATAAACATATTTTGGAAGATGGATTTATCATATGTACAGAATTTTTGCAAAATATACCTACTCTATAATCATAAAATACTTATAATAAGTCTAAATGAGAACTAAAATCTAATTTATTACAAATAAATTAAAATATTAAAATTTATGCAGAAAATCATTATTTACTAAAATCTAAAGCAAAGCATTTTATGTGTAAAAATTTTAAAAACATTTTATTTATGAGAAAAATCTAAGAATATTGTTGCAGAAAATAAATATTGTTTTTGAATACACTTTACTCACCTTATGTTTATTTAATGTGATGTAGATGCCTATATATGGCTTTATATACAAATTGAGCAAAAAGAAATGAAGAACTGTACCTTATGGTGATAAACATTTGTGTACACATTCTATGTGCAGATGTTATCATTGGAACACTTAGGAAGAAACAGACAGCATGATCTGGGTTATCCTGACACATAGTCTCACAATCACCTTACACAGACAGCACAAGCTGTTTCTTATCTGTGCTTGGGCTGAATGCCAAATCTGCTGAACATCCCATCATAGAACAAAAGAAGACCCAAGCAGATAAAATGAATGTCATGTCTTAGGAAGAAAAGTCTCAATGCTGTAAAGATGCCAATTCTTCCCAAATTAATACATAAATTCAATAAAAAAAATCATTGTAAAAAATCTCTTTTTGATTTGTTTGGTTTTGTGTGATTCTGGTTGTTTTATATCTTGACATTCTGATTAGAAATTTCATCTCAGAGATTAAATGTGTGAAATAGCCAGGGAAATAATGAGGAGAAAAGAATAATGGCATGAGACTTTCACCATAAATCTTTATTAATGAAAAATATGGTGTTGAAAGAGGAATAGAGAAATAGATCAATGAAAAACATGGGGAATGTGTGCATATGAGAATTTACTATGCAATAAAGGTGACATATCAAATCAGTGAGGGAAGTTTTGATTATTAATAAAATAGCTGTGTATTTGGAAAAAAACGTATAAATATTGTTTCTATGTAACACAAAAATAAAAATGCATTTCAGTGTTGAACATGGTAGTCACTGCACTTGTAGAAAAAGGTAGGAAGATGATAGGTTCAAGGCCAGCCTGGACACATTGGGTACTGTGTAAGCACAGTGTTAGGCAAGGTGGATACTTGAAGATTCCTTTACTTCACAGACCAGTTAGTGTAGCTAAATTGGTGAGATACAGATGCAGTCAAAGATTGTCTAAAATAACAGTAGAAGATGGAGCAGGATAGAGAAGACACTGGAGGCTGGCTTGCTACTTCCATATGCACATGCACACAATTTCACCTGCACAAATACCTGCATGCATAAACCAAGCAAGTGCGCGCGCGCGCGCGCACACACACACACACACACACACACACACACACACACACACACACACACTAATAATCCATTATACTAGAGTAATGCTATTTCTTAAATTGTGGTCCTCAGTCAACAGAATATTTTTGTTTTGTGTTTGACCTGGAAATCCCTGTGTAGAGGAGGCTCAAGTAGAGGCTCTTCTGAAAGTAAATTCTGTCAGCCAAGAAATATTTTTTTTCTAAATTTTAATTTTGAGAACATTTTAGACTTGTTGGCAACTTGATTACATCTGGGACTAACTAGAAGCCTAACTTCATGGGAGCAACTGTGAGGGATTTTTAGGCAATTGGATCATCTGAGGTAGGAAGACACACCCTACATCTGGGCCACACTTTCTGATGGCAGCCTACATAAAGGACAATGCAGAAGGAAGCTTTTGCTCTTTGCCTGCCTGTCCTCCACTCAGTGGCAACTTCATTTTTCACTGACATTAGAGATTATTTCTGTGGGGTTTGGACATATACTGAAGATCAGCTGACACATCCAGCCTCATAGGCTGAGGAATGACTACTGAGTTCTTGGACATTCTATGGAAAGTCAGTCATTAGTGGGCCAGCCAGACCACACCCTGTAAGCTACTCTAGTGTATCCCCATTTTATAAATTAATTCTATCGGTTCTATTCCTCTAGAGAACCCTGGCTAATACATAGATTTAGGAGGTGATGAATTTCTCTCAGGTGCTTCTCTTGTTTTTCTCCAGCTAATTTGCTGTATGACTTAAGAACATTAATCAAATTTGAGAAATTAATCTGTAGATCTCATCTATTTCTCCTTTGCTGGGCTATCTATGTGTCCCTCTTAGAGTCCTCCTTGTTAGCTACCTTCTCTGTAGCTGTGGGTTGTAGTCTAGTTATCTTTTGCCTTACATCTAGCATCTTATGAGTGATAGCACCACTTATGAGTGAGTACATATCATATGTGCCCTTCTGAGTCTGAGTTACCTCACTCAGGATGGTATTTTTTAGTTCCATCCATTTGCCTGCAAATTTCATCATATCATTGCTTTTTTTTACTGCTGAATAGTATTCCATTTTGTTTATGTGCCACATTTTCTTTATCCATTCTTTGGTTGAGGGGCATCTAGGTTGTTTCCAGGTTCTGGCTACTACAAATAATGCTGCTATGAACATAGTTGAGCATGTGTCCTTGTGGTAAGATTGAGCATTCCTTGGATATATGCCCAAGAGTAGTATAGCTGGGTCTTGAGGAAGGTTGAGTCGCAATTTTCTAAGAAAGCCTCATACTGGTTTCCAAAGTGGCCGTACAAATTTGCATTCCCACCAACAGTGTAGGAGTGTTCCCCTTGCTCCATATCCTCTCCAACATAAGCTGTCTTCAGTGTTTTTGATCTTAGCCATTCTGACAGGTATAAGATGGTATTTCAGAGTGGTTTTGATTTGCATTTCCCTGATGACTAAGGATGTTGAACAATTCCTTAAATGTCTTTCAGCCATTTGAGCTTCTTCTGTTGAGAATTCTCTGTTTAGCTCTATAGCCCATTTTTTAAATTGGATTGTTCAGTATTTTGATTTCTAGCTTTTTGAGTTCTTTATATATTTTGGAGATCAGCCCTCCACCAGATGTGGGGTTGGTGAAGATCTTTTCCCAATCTGTAGGCTATTGTTTTGTCTTATTGACTGTGTCCTTTGCTCTATGAAAGTTTCTCAGTTTTGGGAGGTCCCATTTATCAACTGTTGCTCTCAGTGTCTGTGCTACTGGTGTTATATTTAGGAAGTAGTCTCCTGTGCCAATGCATTCAAGACTTCTTCCTATTTTCTCTTCTATCAAGATCTACATGAGCATACTGGGAGTGGAGGGGAGTAATGCAGGGCAAAGAATGGGGGATGAGAACATAAGGAAATGGGAGGGTTGAGCTGGAACATGGACCAAATAGGAGAGCAAGGAAAGAGATACCTTGATAAATGAAGACATCATGGAATAGGAAGAGGCAGAGTGCTGGGAAAGTTCTCAGGAATCCACAAGGATGACCCCACCTTGGACTGCTGGCAATGGTCGAGAGGGTGCCTGGACTGGTCTATTCTATGAGGAGACTAGTGAATGCCCTGGCTGTTATCCTGGAGCCTTTGTCCAGTGACTGATGGAGGCAGATGCAGAGATCCATGGCCAGACACCGGACTGAGCACCAGGAGTACAGTCGACAAGAGGGAGGAGGGATTCTGTGGACGGGAAGGTCAAGATCATAATGGGGACATGTGCAGAGATGACCAGCCACACTAGTAGAAATCCATGAACTGTAGTCTAATAGCTGTAGAGCCCCCATGGGACTGGACTGGGCCCTCTGGATATGGGTGATAGTTGTTTGGCTTGAACTATTTGGGGGGCTCCCAAGCAGGGGGATAGGGATCCATCCCTGATGCATGGGCAGGCTTTTTGGAGCTCAGTGTTTAGGGTGTGGCACCTTGTGCAGCCTTGGTGCAGGGGGGAGGGGCTTAGATCTGCCTCAGCTTAGTGTGCAGGGCTCTACTGACTCCCCATGGGAGACCTTGACTTGAAAAATGTGGGGATGGGGGTGGGTTTGTGGGAAGGGATGAGGGGTTGGAGGGGGGAAGAGGAGGGATCTGTGGTTGGCATGTAGAATGAATGGAAATTTTCTTAATAATGATTTAAAAAAACTGGAAAAAAGGAATTAATCTGAGCACAATACTACTAATAAACTCCAGTCTTAATTCATATCCCACTAACTTTTTCTACCTGCATCATCTCCTTTGTGTTCAAAGACCTAAACTGGAATCCTGAGTGGCAAGTGCCTGTCTTTTTCACTACAGTCATGTTATGGTACTGAAAATCTTTCTCTGCCTGGTGTAACCTTAGCATCCTTGAAGGATCTGAAAGAAATTTAAAGGATATTCCTCAATTTGGGAACTCTGATATATTTTAGATTAGATTGTAATTACAGATTGGGTGAAAGGACACCACAGAAGGTGATTCAGCACTTTATATAAGATGTGTACGAACATAGTAACTCTCAGCCTTGCGATGCCAACCTTAATCACTTAACTAAGGCAGTGTCTGACAAGTATTGCAAAAATAATATTGTAGATTTAGTTTTTGCAATCGTAGTTATTTGGGTAGGAAGTTTAAGATTCTTCTCATATGTGTTCTTGATTATAAACTGTATATTCCTGATTTTCACAATAATCGGTTGTTTCTAGCTTTGTCACCAAACTGGACATCTTCTGTAAGGAGTATCTGCCACCTGCAACACTCAATAGCATCACTGTATGAGTTTAGATATATAACTGTTGTTTTTCTTCATGCTATGATACAACATTATCATTTTTTATTATTTTGCTAAGCATATTTTCCCAGCTTTAGACACTGAGGGCTTTCTCATGTTGACTTTAGTCTTTTCCACTAAAACTTCTTTCATTTGTAGGAACAAAAAGCTACCCAGGATAGTTTATATATTTCTTACATCATTTTTGGTGTCAAATTCTCCAGAGAGCCATTTCCTCTTTGAAATCTCATTTAAAATCTGGATCTCAACATGGACTTTGTTTATTGCTTTTGAAGCATCACTGTTTGCAGACTACATGGGATATACTGAGCAAAACACCTGAATTCTTGAGTTCACCTGTGCACACATACATCTCTAACCATCTCTGTAGAACTTTTCAGACAGGTACCTCCAAATCCATGTTCAAATGAACAGGTTTCTTTCAATCCCCATTGGTAAGTTATAATTTTTGTCTTAACAGTGCTCCTTCTATATAATGTGTTTTCTATCTATTTAATACAAATATAGACATCAAATAGTTGTAAGCACTGTTGATACCAGATTTAAAATTCATACAAAGGATTTGGGCAGTGGTGGTGCATGCCTTTAATCCCAGCACTTGGGAGGCAGAGCCAGGTGGATCTTGGTGAGTTCCAGGAAAGGCACAAAACTACACAGAGAAACTCTGTCTCAAAAAAACCAAAAAAAAAATTCATACAAAGGTAATTTTAATTTTCACCATGCAATATATATCAGAGTATTGCTTCCTAATGTACATAGGCAGCTCCTTATCCCTACCCCTAAGCTTCATTCTCATTCATTTATAATAAATTTAAAAGTCTTTGCTGTACTCCTTATTTATTTGGAGTTCAATATCGCAGTAAATTTTTACTTATTTATAAAATATTAGTTTACACAGTGCTATGGGCTTTTACACATTCACAAAGTTTATATCTATTTCCATAATTGTGTAAAAATAATTCTATCCTCCCCCTGATTATATGATAACTACTCAACCTCCAACTAGTAACCAATAACACTTTTCTAGAATGTACGGTGATGGAATCACTATATACATTTGTCAACGGGGCATTTCTTCTTGCACTTCAACAATTTATTTCAGATTCATTGCTGTTAAATAAGTGATAATATTTTTGATCTGAGTAGTATTTCATTGCATGATTTTATGGTCATTTGTTAATTAATCTATGTAAGAAAATCTTGATTTAGTCAAGTCTTTGATAGTCATCTATGAATATTCTTGTATTAACATATTTATGTAAATATTTGTGTGAACAAATTTTTGAATATACATGGACAAAAATAAATAATATGATTCCTAGTCCATGTGATGATCATGTCAAGGGTTTTCTCAGAATTACTGTGGGTCATACCATCACTATATGTGGTAATGTCTATTCCATATGTTACCAGTGGTTGGTATTGTCATGTTTTGTATCTATATGTTTTGTTCCCTCATTAGGATATCTATGAAGTTACATCTTATACATTACCAGAGATTTGTATTGTCATGTTTTGTGTCCATATGCTTTGTTTCCTTAGTATAATACCTTAGTATAATAGTCTTAGGGTATCTATTGCTATGAAGAGACATCATGACCATGGCAAACCTTATAAAGGAAAATATTTAATTGGAGTAGGCTGACATTTTCAAATGTTTAGTCCATTATTGTCATGGTGGGTAGCATGGTGGCACATAGGCAGATAAGGTGCTGGAGAAGGACTCAAGAGTTTTTTTATCTGGATAGGTAGGTAGCAGGAAGAGAAGAGTAAACCACTAGACCTGGCTTGAGCTTCTGAAACCTCCAAACCCACCCCCACTGCCACACTTCCTCCAACAATAATATACCTGCACCAGCAAGGCCACATGTCCTAACATTTTCTTTTTTTTTTTTTTCCAATGAGGATGTACAGTCATTTTATTTTGCTCTTTATAGTCCATGAATTTTTAATAGAAAATGTTTTCACTTTGTTTCATTTTGGAAAGAATTTGTTTTTGAGAATTTCACACATGAGTACTGTATTTACATTATTTGCACCCACCCACCCTTCTCCTCCTCCAACTATTACTGCCTCCCACACATCACCTTCTCAAATTCACATTCTCTTCAATAATTAATATTACATATATACATATACACATATTACAACTATTTTTTAATGGTTGTCAAATGACAGATTATGGGGTATACAGCAAAGAATGTGTGTATGGTTTCTGGCATCAGGTTAACTCCAAATACAGATCTTACTTAACAGCTTACTACCCTTAACTGATATCTCTGGTAACAAAGTTTTTGTTTCTAATTTTAAAAGATCAGCTTCACAGGGAAGAACTGAAATAATAAAGTGAAACAGTGAAGTAATATACAAACCTGTGAAACAAAAGTGCTGTTTCTTAGCATCATTGTTTTCTACCTTCATCCTCATTCCTCATTGCCCCATTAGACATTTTTAAGAGATTGAACCAAATCCTCCACAGATAGAGTACATGTATGTAAGATGACTTTGAGAAATACAAATGTAACTTGCTGCCTGAAGCTTATCTATGGGAAAGAAAATTAAAGAGTAAAATTTTTAAGGTATATTAAAATAAAAAAATAAACAAGGAAAAAAAATAAGAAAAATAATTTTAAAAAGCATAGTTTTCTTAAAGTTTTAGAAAATATAATAGTAATATTTATATGTTCATTTACAAATTTACCTTTAGCATTTCAAAGAAAATATATAAAACCAATTTGCTCTTTACTTTAGACAATATTATAACTGTTGAAATTTTAAAAAAGAAAGCAAAGACATGTTTTAAGGGATTTTTAAGATATATTTTTAATTCACAAAAATTAATATCAAACTAATTATCAAACCTTAAAAATTTTACTCTTTAATGTCCTAACATTTACAAATAATACCACTCCATATAAGTCTGTGGGGTGCATTTTCATTCAGACCACCACAATACCTATATGGAATATCTCATAGTGGCTTATAATTCATGTATTTCCTGATTAAAGTGGGTTATCTTTTCAAATAAGTTATACATATACTTTCTTTGGCAAAGTGTCAGTTCCCTGAGCAGAAAAATGTATTATTTTTTGAGTACTCTGAGGTACATGCTCCGGAGTTCAACTATACACAAAGAAACCAAGTAGACAAAGAAGATGCCGAACAGGAATCAAATGGATGGTGGTTTCTGCCAGATGAGAGACCTGTACTTTCTACCATTATCTTAAGACAGATGGTCTCCAAACTCTAGGTCATCCATCTGGGGCAACTAAAACTTCCGAGTTACTCAGGTCTAGATACTATTCCTAGATGTGGGTGGCCCCTCTCCCTTGAGTCCAAAACTGCTCAGACTTCATGGTCCATGTTTCCATAATCTAAGAAATGTTGATTAAAACTACATTATGTCCAGAGGCCACAAAGCTCAGAGCAGATAAACTCAACATGTCCTTGAGACCAGCAAAAATTGGGCCAACCTCCTACTTTTTGTCCTCCAAAGAGCCATGTGCACCCCATACTGAGACATTCATTAGGCAGAAATTACTTATTAATCCATCCCCAGGGAATAATAAGGCCTTTTGAACAAACCTAGAGGACTATTCATCAGATGTGTCAAGAGGCTACACCCTTACACATGTTTGAGCCTTCCCACAAGTTCCAGCCTGGCAACCTTGTGTAGGTAAAGAGGAACTGAATCCAGAGCATGGAGCCAACTTTCAAGGCCCATATAGCCTGTGTTGTTCACCACCCATACAGCATTGAAGATCACTGGTGTTACTTCATGGACCCCCCACAACCAGGTGAAGGAGGCTATAAAAGATAATGACATATGAGCCTTCACCATGTCCTCCAGTCACCTAAAGATAAGAATGACATGAGCCCAGTAATCATGGTTGTCCTATTCAAATTTTTTTTTGTCTCCTTGTGGGAGAGGCCCAAAACTTACTGCCCCTAGAAGAGGTCACAATTTGACTCATGCAAATAGAACCCGTAGGGAATGTTACAGGCCCCAAGACCTTAGCACAACTGATACCATGATGGAAATGCCATACATTCATGGAACTCAGCCATCCAACAATGTCCATAGTACTGCAAAAGTCTCTAAATGTACTAAGCTTATTTTTTTTGGAGGTTCTGTAGTTCTAATTCTGGCTAACTGAGGTGTATTAATCTAGGATGTGGTTTTGTACTTAAAACCTCCACCTGAGATAAGCTCAGAACTTCACTGGAGTCCAGAACACCCAGTGCAGTCATTGTCCAGCTCATAAGGACTTTCTAACCTTGTCCAAGCAATCTTCTCTAGAGGACACCTCACAGCAAACTTACAAGCCATTGTTTTAAAATTGAAGTCTGAGAAACATTTGAATTTTTTTGACTATAAGACAGATTCATATTTTATGCAGTTTTCATAAGGACTCTCAACTATTTTCTCAAAAATATTTAAAAGGACTTTTATTTCCAGCTTGTCACTTCCTACCGGATTCCTAAATGCAAAACTAACTTGTTGGCTTGTCAAGTATGCATTCTCTCTTGACCTCAGAATTTCTGTGCCTCGGGGTGGACATATCTTTTCCTGTGAGGCGTCTATAGTGCACGGCGCTGAGCTGAGCTCATTAAAACATGGTTTTGTCTGCAGAGCTGTTACTCGGCTAAGTTTCAGAAGCCCAGAGGTGGGGTACTCCTTTAGGGATTGTTGTGATTAAGTTTACAATTTCAATTATCACAAACTAAATTGATACTATTTAGCATGGGGATTGAATTGCTAGACTTTTTCCATCTCTCTTCCTCTTGGCTTTGGGCTTCCCTTTCCCTCACTCTGTAGAGACTCCCATTTCCTGAAAGAATATTTTCTTCCTGGGCAGCCTGCTGGCCTTCTGGTATAGGTGCTGGAGAGACTACATGGTTGAGATGAACTTTAGATAGTAAGTAGATACAGCCACTTTTTACTTTGAGAGACTAAAAATGATAATTCATAAAGCTAAATTATAGTAGTTTCCTTAACAATCTATATCTAACCAAGTCTCAGCTGATCTAATCAAATAAGCAAATCACCAGTCCACATATTTCCTTATAGCCTTCAGTGTTGCACAAATCTTAAAAGGCCTTATTAATAAAAACAAACCCAGGGCCAGGTATTGGGGTGAATGCTGGAAGATCAGAGAAGCAGAACAAGTCACAGCTTCCTCACCTGGCCAATTCCTCAGCTGATCCTGTTTCCTCAGACTGGAAGCCTCTGAGTCCTCATCCGGAATGAATCTCAGCTGAACTGCTGCTCAAAAGCCTAAAAGTTTAACCAGGCTTTAGTTCCTCGTCCTCACGCCTTAAATAACTTTCTGCTTCCTACCATCACTTCCTGGGATTAAAGGCTCTTGTTACCACGCCTGACTGTTTTCAGTGTGGCCTTGAACTCACAGAGCTTTAGGTGGATCTCTGCCTCTGGAATGCTAGGATTAAAGGTGTGTGTGCCACCATTTTCTGGCCTCTGTATCTAGTGGCTGTTCTGTTCTCTGACCCCAGATAAGTTTATTAGGGTGCACAATATTTTGGGGAACATAATATCACCACACTTCAGTATTTGTTCAAAATCTTTAATATTTATTAAACATTATTAAAATAATCATAAACTGTACATCTGGCTCCTGTGATATGATGATGTGGGAACTGAATGTGCCTCTGTAGCTTTACAGGCATGCCTGACTCCTCTGTGATCTTTCTCTCTGTGGGGAGGGGAATGGGACTCGGGTCTCTAGCTTACTACACAAGTACTCTATTATTAAGCTAATTCCCACAAGGTAATTTAAAAAAAAATTAAAAATATTATTTTTACTCTTTGTTATCATTGTTATGGAAGTCTGCCCTAGTATGTAAAAAACCTTAATTATAAAACTAGAAAAGAAAATTTTAGGATAAAAATTGATTCTGTGTAACAAATTGTATATAATGACAACATTTAAAAAGTTAAATTGCCATGCTTGGGAAAGCTTAATTTCTTCTAATCGTTAATGTATATTTGCATTTGAAAAGTGGAATAGTGATTCTAAAGTAAAATCAAAGGGCCTTGAGATGTGGAATATAAACACTATGTAACAAAAATGTAGAGGGAGACTGTCTATTTCCCCATATAGCACTGCCTATGGAATTTAATGAAATAAATCAAATTTGCCTTTCCTTTAGCACATCGCATGGTTATTTGGCAGATCCCATCTTTATCAGAGCAAAAATCACACATTCATGACAGTTACAAGATGAAGCAGGACATCCCATAGTTTCATTTGAAAATTGCTTGGCAACAAAGGATAAGAGAGTTTACAAAATCATTAGCAGAGAGTTTATGGACAAGGAGGGCAATGATAATTACAGCTGTATTCTGGATGCCAATGCAAAGGTTAGAGGTCAGATAGAGTGCCTTGCAGTATGGTATTCTAATGTTTCATTACTGAGATGGACAGGCTCTGCCACAAAGACTGATGTGAGGCAGGTCACCCCGCCATCTCTTCAGTCTAAGTGGATTAATCACGTGGAGCTGGAAGGGTTGCGGCCTGCCGTACTCTGACCTGTGATGTTGGAAAACTGTCCTTAATCAGATGTATTACATTCTGCTTATCAGTGTAACCTAGAAATGCTTTGATCCAACTTTAGTTTTGAGCATTAGAACCCGGGTGAGATAAGGAACTATATTACGCAGACTAAACTCTGTATGTCTGGAATATTCAAACACATGACACAGATTTAAAGAGAATTGTATTTATAAATCATGAAGAATATTTTTCCCACAAGTATTATTTTAATGAATTGATTCTAATGGTCTTTTTTTTTTTTTTTTCCGAGGCAGGGTTTCTCTGTGTTGCTTTGGTGCCTGTCCTGGATCTCACTCTGTAGAGTGTGGCCTCGAACTCACAGAGATCCACCTGGCTCTCCCTCCCAAGTTCTGGGATTAAAGGCCTGTGCTACCACCACCCGGTGATTCTAATGGTCTTAAACTATTTCTGTCCAGAAAGAATGCATTTAGAAGACATTTATTTAATTAACAGAAAAATTTTTAATCACTATCTCAATTTTAAATCTATAAAGAACATGAGGTCCAGTGTTTTGAAGTCTACTGCAGAAAAATATAAATTCCAGCAGTTTCTCAAAGGTTTCTTTCAGCTTCTTTTTTATATTATTACATATTTTATGTAATTATGTGTGAATAAATGAATAACCTCAAAAATTATTTCACTTAAATCCAGGTGTCACTTGATTTTTCATACCTCTAAAAAGTTTTGCAAATTTTCTATGTAACACACAATTTAGAATTCTGTATTAAGGTTTCTTTATTCTAACTAGTATCCATTGATTTCATTGTAACAAAAGACTCCCAAGATTCAGAATTAAGTGAATAATTTAATTTTCTTTCAGGTCTTATTCACACCTTTCCTAATACTCATCATTCTGATATAGCTAAATGAAGTTTACAGTTAAATAATTACTTAACATTTAATTATTTCATTACCGTGAAAACATTGTTTGCTTCTGCATTCTGTAGTACAGCACACTGTTTTTTCATTGTCATTTTTTTCTGTTCTATGAACTATATTAAATTAGCTTGTTGTGTTTATTATTGTGTATTTTGCTCTTTTGGTCACCTCCAAATCTTCTGCACATGGATGAAAAGTTTTCAGTGGTCAGAGTGTTGGCTCATGCCTTTAATCTCTGCAGTCAGGAGGCAAAGGCAGGTAGATCTCTGTGAGTTCAAGACTAGCCTGGTCTACAGTTCTAAAATAGGCAGAGCTACAGAGAGAGACCTTGTCTAAAAAAAAAAAAAAAAGAAAAGAAAAGAAAGAAGGAAGGAAGGAAGGAAGGAAGGAAGGAAGGAAGGAAGGAAGGAA